>NW_019280660.1:76723-113920 GCF_000648695.1 Onthophagus taurus | reverse complement strand
TACGGGGCGGTAGGTCAAGCGTAACTCGTTTCTGAGTTTTCGCTCCACCATATTATATAACGTCCGAACATTTGCAAAAAAATTTTTTAATTCATTTGTCTTATCACATATCCTAACGCTTCACGTTTGATATGTATACTTTTTTAATGTTTGTGCTTTTCCGAATTATCGTACGCTTCTTTTGACTGTAAGTTATTAAATATTTATATGCCTGCAATATTTTAATGTGTGTTTTTTTGTATTTTTATAATATATAGCTTGTCGCTGATGATGGGATAATGTTCCCGAAACCGGTACGACAGTAAATTTAATTAAACTAAGCAAGTAAGAAGTTTTTCTTTGTTTTATTTATATATTTCACACTTGCAACATGGAACAAAATCATTATGATCTTATTTATAGCTTATATTAATGATATCTATGAATGTTTCCACCATAGTGCTTTTCTGCTATACGCTGATGATTGTAAAGTATTCTCAAAGGTTCAGTCAACTTCTGACTGTGTAAGGTTACAAACTGATCTAGAAAGATTACAAATATATTGCACAACAAAATTCCTTTACTTAAATGATGACAAATGCAATCACATAGCGTTTAGCAGAAAAAGATACTCAGTGAATTTCACTTATAGGCTTGGACCGGGTCCTTTGAAAGCATTGTCGGAGGTGAAGGATCTTGGCGTTATACTGGATTCAAAATTACTTTTCAATTACCATGTTGAGGACTTACTCCGTAAAGCTAACAGGCGCTTAGGATTCATCATTAGAATATCAAGACCTTTTACTGATCTTCATTGCATTAAAACTTTATTCATGGCTTATGTTAACAGTGTTCTTGATTATGCTTCGGTTGTCTGGAACCCTGTGTATACTACGAATATTGACCGCATTGAGGCTTTACAGAGAAGATTTGTACGATACTTGTTTTTGGTTTGCGATCGTTGCGGGGACGTCGAGCGGCCTCTGATGTGTTATGTCTATTTAAAATCATCAGTGGATCGGTTGACTCGCCCTAGCTTGTGGGACAAATTTCATTTGCTGTTCCGAATTATCCCACACGAGATCAATGTTTGTTTCGACTACCCGCTTTCTTGACAAACGCGTATTATAACTCTTCGCTACTGCGAATGATGTCAACTTACAATCGTCACTGACTATGACATTTTTAATTTATCATTTGCAGAATTTTTGTTATTCGGAGTTTTCTTTTGCTTTTTGTAATATAGTCTTTTGTATTATTTAGTGGATACTATTGTGGGGTCTCCCTGTCTGTATCCCAAACAGTTAAAATAAATAAAATAAACTTGGGTCGTCACACATTGAATTACCGAGGGCCCTTAGGCTGAAGCGCGCTTGCGTAAATGTGAAGAACGATGATGAAGGACGCTTTGTGTGGGCAGTGACTTCAGCACTTCATCCAGTCAATTATAACACCGAGCGAATTTGTATGTATCCACATTACTCTGAAGTTTTAAATATGAAAAACATAACAATGCCCGTAATTATGAAACAAATTCCCCGGTATGAACAACAAAACGATGTGTCGGTCAACGTGTAGATTCTCGAACCACTAAAGAAGGGACAGTATAATGTAGTTCCTTTCTATCTAACTAGGGGAAAGAGAGACAGACACGTTAACCTACTACTCATCCAAGACAAATATGTGCACGAAGAAGATGGTGATGATGATGATGAATTCAAACCGAGATTTCACTACGTTTGGATAAAAAAATTATCTCGGCTAGTGTCGTCTCAATTATGGATACATCATAGGAAAAAATATTTCTGTGAACGTTGCCTTCACTATTTTTACACTTCCACCGGTCTAGAAAAACATGTGGAGGATTGTGTTAAAATGAATGAATGTCGCATCCAGATGCCGAAGGAAGGGGAAACGGTATATTTCAAGAATTTCCAAAATAAAGAACCGGTTCCATTGGTAGTGTATGCGGGTCTAGAATGTCTTCTAATACCGACAGCAAATACTGGTACACAACATAAGCCATATAGTATTGGTTACTACGTAAAATGCTCATATGATGAGTCTCTGAGCTTTTACAAATCATATACCGGCGAGAATTGTCAGCAGTGGTTTGCGACCGAAATGAAGCAGCTGGCTGAGGATGTGGAAACTATATTCCTATGTCGCTTACCCATGGAACCTTTTGCCGAAGCGCAAGAACTGGAGTTTCGCTATTATCATGCTGTTATATATACGAAAACCCCTTTGACGTGGGTGACGTCAGAGTTCGAGACCATTGTCACCTTACTGGAAAGTATCGAGGAGCTGCGCATGAGGATTATCATTAACTATCAGGATAATCACGTGATTCCAGTACACAGGAAAAAATTGTGTCGTGTAAAAATTTTAGAGTAGTTGGTAAAAAGAATTAGAGTAAAAATTGTAATACCACATGGTAAAAACAACTCTAATGTACACTATATTTAATATTAATATAGAGTTCATATATTATTCACTTAATAGAGTAGTTTTTACAGTTATCTAAAGGAGAGTTCTTTTTTACTCATGTCAGTCAGGTACTTCGTAGGCACCGCACTATTTTGCTCGGGATTACTCGTCGGTACCACGTGATCAACATGTGGTGTGATACAGCTAAAATTTAACGGTCATCTACTAAACGTACTAAACGAGTCGGAACTCGATAGCGTCTCGAGACCTGATTTACGCGATATAGAAAGAAAGAACGATTTTTATTTTAATTATGTTTGCCAAACATTCCTGTTGTGAAATTAGTGGAACTTCCGGAAAATTTTACATACGAGTTCCTTGCAAAGATTGGTAAGTATGTGCAACTATACATACACAAAACTTATAGAAGACTCATTAGATGCAGTTTTCATGGTGACTCGGCGGAAACTTTAAAATGGATTATGTATGGTTATATAAAAAGAATTTAATTTTTTTAAATTTATGTTATAACAATACCTATATTACAAGTAAAAATAAAAACAAATATTTTATAATTTTGTTTTTTATTACAAACCTAAAACTTCCCTAAAAATACTCTATACGTCCTATTAAAAATTCACACTAATAAGTGAAAGATGCACACTATTTAGTGATATTTTGTCAATTAATAGAGTAAAATTAGAACGAACCTTTAATAATTTACAGTGCTAATTTTACCCTGATTAGATTAGAAGTGTATCTAACTAGAGTAACGACAACATCTAGTTAGATTACATATAATACACTGTTATAGAGTAAGGCTTTTACACTATTAAATAAACACCATCTTCTCACTATTTAGTGTAAAATTTTAATCTGTTCACCTACACTATATAGTGCAAAAAAATAACTCTAAATATATTGGACCGATCTGAACCATGTTTTAGAGTTGATTTTTACTCTATATTTTTTCCTGTGTACTCTTTCATAATTTAAGTGGGTATGATAGTCACTTTATTATAAAGATAAAACGAAAAAACTTCTTAACTTGCTATATTTAATAAATTTGAAGTCAAATTAGTTTCGGGGCTAGCCCCATCCTCAGTGACAACTGAATTTAAAAGGAGAAAATACAATGTTAAAATCATTCGAGAAAATATTAAATTAATTTTGGACAATATTGAAGTTAAACTTATAAAAATATATAAAAATGTAAATGACGAACAGGAGCAAAAACGAAAAAAAATCTAAAAACTATTTAAAAAGAAAACACATTAAAACATGTTAAAAATATAAAATCCCAAAAACTACTTACTGTCAACAGAAGACTAATATTGTAAAATGAAGATCATCAAAAAGGCAATTAAATGCATGTATAAAGCTGAAGGCGATATAATGCGGTGTTAAACGTGTACAGCAAATTGATTAAAATGGCGACAGCAAAAAAGCACGTTATTTTAAACGCTAAAAAGGAGAAGAAAAATAAAAATAAGTAAAAATTAGACAAAAAAAGAGAAAAAAAGAAAAACAATAAAATAAAAATAAAAAACAACTAAACGCAGGTAAAAAATCACTTAATAATAAAGATATACCTTGTTGAAAAATAATCAAAAACCATGTTGAACCTTTAAAGAGACGTGAAGAAACAAGACTGAGGACAAATGTGAAAAACACACTGAAAAGAAATGAGAGAAAGAAAAAGAGAAAAAGTGAAATAGAAATATAGAATTTAAAGAGCGCCAAAAATGAATATAACTTGTAAATTGAATTGTTATTTTAATTAAACTAAAACTAGAACTAACACTAGAAACTTTCGGGTTTTGCCGTGCGTCTTTTAATAAAAGGTTTGACGTTTCGGATGCCATGTTGCAACCTTCTTCAGAAACTGGTTCGAAGTGAAAACCTTTTGTGAAACGTCAAACCTTTTATTAAAAGACGCACGACAAAACCGGCAAAGTTTCTAGTGTTAGTTCTAGTTTTAGTTCTAATTTTAGTTTAATTCACACCGGCCGTGAAAGCTTTCGTACTTATATTGTTATTTTAAATTTAGATATGTAAATAAAGGTTTATACAAATTTTGAATTTGATCATTTAAAGTTCTATAATTATTGTTTAAATTCAGTTTGTGAATCTCCAGCAATTCCAAAAGATCCAACCTAAAACTCTTCTGACATTTGTGAATTAAAGATGTGTTATCATAATCAATTTTATGCCCCGTTTCAATTTTGTGTTTGTAAACGTTGGATTGTATTTTGTGTTTGTGCTCGCTAATACGAGTTTCCAATTTTCTCCCTGTTTGACCAATGTAAATACCATTACAATTAGAGCAACTGATAGAGTACACCCCACTTTCCTTCAAATGATTAAAATCTTTATAGTGATAATTGGATAAAAGTTTAAGAATGGAATTGTTATTTGAGAAAGCCAATGAAATATTAAACTTACTAACAATATTCTTAGACAATAAAGAAAAATGGTTAAACGCAATAGGTTTATAAATTGTATTAGTGGAAATTTTAACATATAAAGGGTCATATTGACGTTGAATTTTATAAAAAAGGTTATTAATTAATTTAGTAGGAAAGTTATTATCTAAAGCCAAAGAATATATATAGTTAATTTCATTTTTTCTGTTATTTTCAGTTAAAGGATAATTAAACATACGATTAATTAAAAATCTAAAATTAGAAAGTTTTTGTGACATGGGATGTGTTGAATCAAACGGGATAGTTGTAGGAATAACAGTAGGTTTTCTGTAAATGTTATAATCAAATTTATCAAATGAACGAGTTAAAGTTAGGTCTAAGAAATTTAAAGAATTATTACTTTCAAATTCTGTTGTAAAGTTAAGTTTAGGATGTATATTATTTAAAAACGTTAAGAATTCATTTGCCGAAGCTATATCCCCATCCCAAACACAAAATACATCATCTACATAACGAATCCAAGAATGGATATTGTTCTTAAAAGGATTGACATTATTAATAATATAATATTTTATATATGATCCAAGAAAATGTCAGCAAGAAGACCTGACAGTGGCATTCCCATTGGAAGTCCTTCTGATATATGAAAAAATTCATTATTAAAAGTACAGAAATTTTGTATAATAACATGTTTCAGTATTATATTACAATGTTCTATTGTTATGTCATTATTAAAAAAATCCTTAAAAATTTTTGAGGTTAATTCTAGAGTTAAATCTATTGGAACATTAGAATAGAGATTAGTAATATCAAAGGAAATTAAAATTTTGTTATGGAAATTAAGAATTTTAGTTTTATTTATAAATTCTGAAGAGTTTTTTACTGTAAAAATTGGTTTAAAATCAATTAATTTAAAAATATCATTGAAATAAAATATGAACTGCAGAAATATGTTTTTCCTTTCAGAAAAGGTGTGTACTCCATCAGTGTCTTCTTACATAGATTGATAAGATTTCTAGTATTTTTAACTATTTTATCAAATATATGTTTCATCAAATTATATGTTTTATCTAAATAGACATTTTTATCAATAATTACGACACCCGCACCCTTATCTGCTTTCACAAATATAGCATCATTTTCAGTAAGTTTTTTACCTATTGATTTAATGATTTTCCAATGTGAAGGGTTAAAGTTAAAATTATTCCTATTATTACCGTTTAGAGATTTTTCAGATTTTTTTAAAAAAGAGATCAATTGATTTTTAATTTCATTGATTTGTGGGTGGTTTTTAATTATAATATCAAAGTCTATTGCAAGTTTTGGTAAATTAACGTTTGAAGACAGGGCAAATTTGTAACCTTTATTTAAAAAATTAATTTCTTCCTCACTGAAGGAAACATTGGAGAGATTTTTGAATTGCTGGATATTACCTTTTTGATTTGATGTATTAGGTTTATTATTAAGTTGATACTTTCTAAGATTATTAATCTTCTTAATCTTTATACGTCGATCTTCATATCCTTTGACCTTTGATGCGCTGATGAAGTCAGCAATCAAAGAGTCCAGCTCTATGTAGTTTAAGACAGTATTTAATTTTCTTTATGTGATGGCCGTCCTCTCGTAAGTAGTATTTAGTTTCTTGTAGTGTCATCCTACAAAAAACTAACTCTACTCTTGGTCGTATTGGTATATTTTGTTTATGAAGCTTAGGTAAAGCATACAGTTTTGGGATTGTTGGGTTCATATGTATAAACAGAGTGCTGAAAAAGTTTGATTGGACTATCTTACTGTTAGTAAAGCCGATAAAGGCGCAGGCATTGTTATATTAAGTAAAGATGAATATATAGAAAAAACTAACCAATTTATGAAAAAAAAAACTATGTTGAACTTGAGCGGAACCCTTTAGAAATAGTAAATGCCCTTTATTCTGGCAGATATATTCTTGGACTATTATGAAAATAATTATATTATAACAAAACAGAATCCTTTCAGAAAACATATAATTAATTTTAACATTTATAGGAAAAATTCTTCTATAGCCACAATAATCCCATACGACTCGAATCATCATTTCATTGAAAGAATTTTTAATTACCCTCTTTCACAAGAAAATAAGATCTCTGAACTTAATTATATTTTTGAATTGGCGAAAAATAACAAATTTCCTACAAATATAATTAATAAAATAATACATAAAGTTAAATTAAAACAAGATCCTTTGTTTTCTAAGATTCAAAATTCCAATATTCATAAACCTATACCCTTTAACTCTATTACAGTGAAGTATAACATTAATCTAGCATTTTCCAATCACACTACTCTAAATAAATTACTATCTAATTACCATCTCAACAGTTATAACATAAATAATTAAAGTGGTGTTTATTTGATTAATTGTTTTAATTGCGATAACATTTACATAGGACAAACAGTCCGAAAGTTGGAATGTAGAATAACAGAACATAAAAATAAATGTAATTCTAACATTTATAAATACAGAAACGAAACAGGTCACAATATACAATATAGTAACGTTAAACTTCTACACAAATGCAGCAAAGGTTTTAAATTAGACCTTTTAGAGGCTTATGAAATTCATAAATATAAAAAGAAAAATACACCCTCCTTAACGATCAAATAGATCTTAATTTTACACCTCTATTTAAATGTTTAAATGATTTTTGAAACGGTGAATTGTTAAATTTAATTTTCCTCTCTTCTCAAACCCGTTTTTTTAAAAACGCATTCCATAACTTGTATTATTGTATTGAGTCCTTGATTTTGTTTCATGTCTCGTGTCAAGTATTGTCTTTTCGTGAAAATAATTTTAAATTGTTAGTTACGTGTGAAATTTTATCTCTAATGACCAAACAGATGTTTCCAATTTCAAATTAGTTTTATTCTTGACCGTAAGTTTGTAAAAAAATTATATTTTATAAGATTTTATATTATTTTAATTATAGTTTTAATTTGTCATTCACACAGGATTTTTTGTAATTCAATTGTTTTGTAGATTCGGCTGATGATGACCTAAGATAGTGTCGAAACCGGTACCGAGGAAATTTAAAATAAACGCGAGAAACTGAAGTTTAAAACACATAGTTGTTTTGTTAAATCTTATTTTTATTAATATATCTTGCAATATGGATTCTAATAATAATAATAATAACAGATGATAAATATCCTCAAAATTCACAAAAAGAAATACTTGCGCACAAACAAGAATACGTAAGAATTAACACCATCTTTTAGGGGAGACGAAGAAGTAAAATAAATTTAAGGGAAAATAAATTGAAATGGAAAGGAAAATCATGAAAGGTGATCTTCGGAGAATTGTCGCTGAGAAAGAAAAGTTAATTAAACAAAAATTCAACAAAATAAACAAAAATTCAACAAAATAAACAAAAAGTAAAGAAAACAAAACAACGCATATATGACGATATCATAATTCACTACATTTTCCGGGAATGTCTCTCTAAAGTACTCTACGCAAAGACCTGTTGAATATTTCCATACCATATTTTGATCTTTTACTCCATTTCGATGATTAGATCGGAGAAAAATCTTGTCTCCTTCCAAGCTGAACGGCATGATTTAACCTAGAAATAAATCAACTAAATTTATACCAAAACGATTCGAATTAAAATAATTATTTACCTTATAGAAAAATCACGATCGAATTTTTGTCTTAAAAAAGACAGATAATATTAAATAAAATAGCAATAAATTCAAAATGAAATATTGAAAATACCGAACGCCAAAACCAAGAACACGACTCTGAGCTCACCTGGTCGAAACTAAAAATCAATATCACCTCGTCAACCAATAAGAAGGTAGAAAGTAGAGGTGGAAGAAGGCTATGACAAGGGCAGTAAGTATTGGATCAAACGCTTGGGAAAGTAATTTCAAACAAAATTTCAAATTCTACGGTTTACTTATACCGGAAATAAAAGATAAAATGTAAATTTTTGGCTCAACTTTGACAGTTCATAGCTCGAAAACAAAAGAGTTGCGACCCTATATTTATATAAAAAACTAGTGTTATTTTGGCAAGTACTACGTTCTAGTAAAATTTCCCGATTAAAAACTGAATAGTCTATACATAACTTAAGATTAAGCTGATAGTAGATAACTAATGCCGGTTCTGGACCGGAAGTTGCTCCTGAGCTGCTGCCGTGACGTCACGCTTCAATATTATAAGTATAGGGGGGGGTGCCAACCTAAACTTAGGAGAAAAATCGGTTGGTATTGGATCTGGTGACTTTTTTAAAAAAGTAACTAGAAAAATTTAAAAAATTTGCGCCATCTAATGGTTGGTAGTGGCTAAACCCAGGAGATTTCTGTACGTGGAGAGGGGCGCCACCTAGTGATAGGTAGTGGAAGCTTACGTCACACAAACTTTAGCCTTAAACTCATATCTACAGAACGCTTAAAGGTACGCCTCACAATGCGTGAATGCACGTGAACAGGAAATTAGGAATATTTCGGAAATAATACAATTTAATTCCGCCTAATCAACCCAATTTAAATAATATATTTAAACATTTTAAAATAAACATTACAATTTAATATACATCTTAAAACCTAGCGGAGACAACCGGAAGCTTACATCGTGTGTAAAAAAATGTTAAAAAATTGTACAGATCTAAAGACGTAAAAGGTTTCGGTGGCTCAGTGGTGTAAATTAATGAAATATATAATACTTACTTATTTATGTGAACTGAACTGATAGCTGCAAGGAGAAATATAAATACTTTAAGGGCAATAAACCACTGAACTACCGAAACCTTTTCACTTTGGTATTAAAGGCTTGAAACGTACACCAAACAATTAGAACAACGGCACAGATCCCAATAGGGTTAAACGACTGACTAGCTTTGAAACAGTGGTGAAGGGGAGGTTCAAAGGGCACAACGGACTTAAACCGAACTCCTATCGAAAATACAGCATACATAAACCAATTAAATCCGAAATTAGCAAGACAACAAAATAATAATGAAACAAATGAACAAGAAACTATAATAATTTCAATAAGATATATTGATGTATATTGATTATTCACTAAGGACCGCATTAAGGAACACACCTTTATTGCAAATTGTAGAGAAATAATAGGTTTAATTTCAACAAATTTAAATTCGATCCAGTTCTTGTCTGGCCGACTTTTATTTATGTTGTTGATTTATATATTTATATATGATATTTATTTTATTGATGTTTTTTACGACCGTGAGAAATAGTACTGGCAATAATTATCGCTGGGAAAAATCACGTCAAGGTACGTGATTTCTGATAGGCCCTCGTAGCGAACTAAGTCCAGGGGGGGCACTTCTTTTTATTTTATGCAAATATTTTGTTTATGCATAAAAAAAACAAAAAACACTTAAATAGTTATCGTTTATTATAGTGGTTATTATTAAACCATCTTTAAAATATAAAACAATACGTGATACATTTTGATAGATTTTTTGAACGTTGCGTTAACGCAACATTGGGACTAACTTTACACTAAACAACTATTGGTGATAATCTTTAAAACAATGTGAATGTAAAGGAATTTTACATTTGATACACATAAATACCGTCGTGCTTTGACATATCCGGCAGCGTCGTCTCCAGTTTTCATTGTTTCTTTGAATTATGTGTCCGATATTATCCAATCTGGAAGTTGAAGGTACAGAAATTGTGGAACCGCGTCCTGTGGTGTGTCTTGAGCCAGTTTTGTTGACGCTAATGAGGCTTCGTACAAGTTCCGATCTAAAATTCAACTGAGAAATTGGCTTGTCATTATATACCAGCCTGTGCATTTTCCAAGCATTTACTATGACGGAGTCTAACATATTTATAAATATCGGCCACCACCATTTTTTTCCTCGCACAGTAATTCGATAATTTGCAACGGCATGTACCTCCCATGTACTTATGTGGAAATTACTTTTGGTTGTGGGACAGATACATCTTTTTTTTCCTTTCGATTATATCGTTTAACAGAAACAATAGTTTCAGCAGTCCCGCAATTGCTTGCCACCGTAACCACGGAATTGTCATTCCACCGTACCACACTTATTTCATTTGTGTGATCATAACGAGCATCCATACTACCCCGTTGTTTTTTCCGATAGCCTTGTATGTTTCTAATGAACATTTCAACATTCTGTTCACTCGCATTGTGCCGGCGGCCTGATACCCCTCATTTTGCAAGTGTACTAATAGTTTATAAGTTGTAAACAAATTATCAAAATACACCTTATGTGCTGATTTATTAATTAAAACCTGTAAAAGGTTGATAACAACTTCTTCCCCAAGTCCAACTACTTGTAATGTACTCCATATGTATTTCCCTTTCAAAAACATTTTCGCCGAATGACGACCGAAGTATGGTACCATTTCCTCGTCAATGGATAAATGTTGTCTAAATAAACCATATAATATAATATACCATATTTTAAGTAATTCTTATTTAAATGGGTAATCAATGGTCGAACTTTAGCAAATTTATCATTCTTGTCCAACTGATTATTGTCTGCTAAATGTATATTTTTCTTTATTTCAACGAATCTATTTCGGGACATGGCGTTTTTTACAAACTCGACGGCCTTATCTTCATCGGAAGACTAATAAAGTTTTATTATGGAAGTGTGTGATAGCCGCTGAAAATTAGTAGACCTAAAAAAACTTCTAAATCGTTTTGAACTAAGCTAAAGTGAGGACGATTATAATCTCTCGAATATTTTATGGAATTTGAAATAGTACCAATTTTTTATGTAAAGACTTGGAAATGTTCTTTGTTTTCTTGTTCATTTTACACACTAACTTTCTCATAGTCAATTGGTGTTTTACACCAAGTGATATCTTCAATAACCGGCAATTTGATAGATTGAGTGGTAAGCGACATTTCTTGGTTTAGTACGTCAACTTCCATATCAATAAAATTTCAAATGTTCCAACAATGTCAGATGGCAAATCTTGTATTCCACCGATAGTTTCTTCATCAATATCTTCCTCATCGGTCAAATTGTCAACTTTGGGTGGAACATAACAAATATCAGTTATTTCGTTGAGATCAAGATCTTCCACAATTGCTTCAAGTTCTCTCAGACTTGAAGGTCTTTTTGGATCATTTTCATATTTGATTTTACTCTTAAATCACAAATATACCCTCTCGCATACATATTTACACCATTATAAAATTGTACACACCATTATAAAATATTCTTGAAATAAATGAACTTGAAAACATTTTTTAGTATTGTGATTTTTCCACACTTATTACAACCAACAGAATGTAAGGGAGAACTGAGACTAAGGATGGCATTCAGAGTCGCAGAGTAAAACACAAATTATAATTTTATATGTATATAGTGACCCTTTTTTTGTTATTCGAAATGAACAAAAAAGTGTTAAAAATTACAATTTCGTAAACAACCTTTTTCTTCTCTTTACCTGACTGTATTTCGTCGCAAATTGGGACGTAAATGAAACGCGATTCGTCGAATACATACATTGTTTTTATAAAATATATAAAATAACATAAAAATACGGGGTCATCCACGACGACCGTTCATTAGAACTTTATAGGGTTCTAGCCAAAACAAAAATTTGAAAATTCAGATTTAAGTATTATTAATTGCGTTCTCTTTGACTAAAATATTTTTAATAAATATAATAAATTTGATGTTCACCAGATTGCAATGTTGCATAGAGAATAATGGGTATTATACAAAATACTGATAATATTTGATGGTAGGGGAGAGTGTTGTACCTTGGGCCAGTTTTTAGTTTTCTATTAATGTAATGGTTCAAGTTATATATGTTCCAAATGTAACATATCTAATAGATACTATAGCTATTTTGCTGTTCATATATGCCTGTATTTTCTGTTAAACAGTTGTCTTTTAATTTATATGATGAATTTAGTAAAGAGATTCAACTTGACCCAAGGTACACTAGGTAATGTAACTCGGACCACCATATGTTGTACCGCGGACCAGTCATAGAAAAAATTAGAAAGACGCAATTTTACGAAATATTTTATTTTTTAACAAAGGAACAAGAACAAGAGGTAAATCTATTTCACATTGTAGTCGCTGAAATGAACATTAAATTGCAATGTTGAATCGTAACGTGCAGTGCCAGATACCGAGTGTGGTTTTGGAAGCTTACGTACAATATCACTGCGTAAAAAATCGTAAATTTCGGTGGAATTATTAATAAATTTGTTAGAATTTCCAATTCTACGTAGATACTTAAGTTTATTGTTAATCCCCCAGCTTATTATTTCCGCAATGTAATAAATAAAAGGTTTCTTTCCTGACAGTTTAACTGAAACAAAGTCACCTTTGCTGATGACATTGTCACATAAATAGTCTAATTCTTTATCATTTACTAATTCTTTTTCCTTGGCTATCATATCTTCAAGCGTTTCCTGATCGCTACTACTTAACTCGTCTTCGTATTTTGTAACTTTTTTTGTCACCTTCTTGGTCCAATCTTCATTTCCTATTTGCTTACAAACTGTTCGAACTTTTTGACATATCTTTCCCGGTGCATTTGCCCTTTTAAGACGCGCTATTTCTTCTTTTTCTGGAGTATCGGTAAGTATACGTGACTTTCCTCTTCGTCTTCCTACTTTTATTTTGCGTGCAGATGCCTTTGGATACGGCCGTATCATTTCAGGCGTAATAAAACTTTTCGAAGTCTTTCCCTGGATAGCATTTGAGGTGGAAAGGATAGAGATGTCAGCTACCATCGCATCTCTTTCTTCTTGTTGCTCATCATGGATTCGTTCATGAGCGTGGGTAGCTTCATTCAAAGGTCGATCAGTTACGTATGCAGATAAGAATTCATCTTCAGCGAAAATATTCTCGTTCACGGGATAAAGTCCACTAACTTCAAATCCCTTTTGAATGTTAGAAGTGGTAAAAGCTTTTGGAAAAGCTTTACCCACAAGTTCAGCTATGTCATATATTGAAATGGCTTGCCCTAGATTCATAATCATCCATTCGCTACAGGCAGTGTTGTAATAGATCTTCATTGGCCCAAAAACTGTTCTGTCGAGCGGTTGTATTTTGGGGCTGGTATGAGGATGAAATGTTATCATAAGAATTCCGTTATTCTTGCAAAAGTCAATGGCGTTGACGTTCACGTGACTATCATGGTTATCCAAAAGTAATATGACAGGATTTTCAACTGTTGGTTTGATATGATTTTTAAAGTGTTCCAAATATTTTAAAAATAGCTGTTCGTTTGACCAACCGGATGGATTGGCAGCTCCGATACTACTAATCGGGCAACCTTTCAGCATATGCGGTTTAAAATTGACCCTCGGAAATATCATCATAAGCATCAATCGCATTGATTGAGGCAATCATTGTAACGTTACTAACATTACTAATTGTTTTATTCCCTTAGGTCCCATAATTTTTGGTGGAACATGAACAGTTGTTAGACCGGTTTCGTCACAATTCCAGATTTTTTCTTGCCACGCGATAGAAGTTCTTTGTAATTTTAAAAAAATGACGATATATTTGTTTTATTGAAAGATGTTGATCTAGCCAAACTTGTGGATTCGGGCTTTCGATGTGATAAATCTTGATGTCTTCTGAGAAATTGTGTCAACCATTCTTTCCCAGCTACTTTTCCTATGTCCCAAGAAGCCGGATGGGATTTTGCATTTGCAACAGCATACTGGTATGCTAAAGTACGAACTTCTACTTTAGTCAATCCATAATGCAGCCTCAAGGTGGATTCCTCCTGGCTACTAAAAATTTGTTTCGTGTTATTACTAGCTTCATATCGAAATACTGCGGCTCCCGATTCTTTCTAGGATTTTACGTGCCTAATCAGCGTGGTTTTAGATATATTAAAGGATTTTGCAGCTTCCCTAATTGATAATTCACCGCTTACACATTTTTTCGCCGCCGCAATTAAATGTTGAGAATTTATAGGTGCTCTTTTGACACCTGATTTGCTTCGAGGCAACCTCAAATATTTATCTGAAATAATAAAACTTAGTTGACTTCAGTTGATATTTTCTCCAAGTGTTGAAAATAAGTAGTAATAGTTCTAGTGTTAGTTCTCATTTTAGTTCAATTCTTCATAATATTGTACCTTGGTCCGGTCCAAGGTACAAGACCTTTTGGTGACCCGAGGTACAAATTTGTATAAATTAAACTTTTCTACGCTTTATAATTTTAGGTTATGCATTAAACAAAAATTACATGCGGATTCAACAAAACTACTTACCCAACTTTGATTAAAATTAGCTAGGATATGCAAATATATAACTTGAAAACGGGATGATAACAAATTACAGAAACAGAAAAATTTACTTTTAGTAGACGAAATCACAAACACCTTGCGTAGCACTTAACAAATCACTATAAACTACTAGAAGTAGAGATGGCGTAAGTTTTATAAATCAAATGACCCGAGGTACATACCGGTCCGAGGTACAACACTCTCCCCTATAATGGACCTTATAAATTTCTCCCCAATTAAATTATTATAATATTTATTATATTTTATACCTATGTATAATAATATATTATATTTTTTGTTATATAGGAGTATTATATTTTGTTATATTGATTTTTGATTTTATTATATTAAAATGGTTTGCGATATATTTCAATATATAGTTTATAATTTACTATCAATATATAACTTTCATTTCTTATGAGGTTCGACTTATCGTTCCACTGTATTACCAATGTAATGCAGTATTATTTAATTATTAGTAATTATTTTCATTGACTACAGGAATTGTGTAAAGTAAATGGATTGCTTATACTTATTTATTTGCTTTATTTTTCTTTATGATTCCGTCATCTTGGTCATAAATCACATCACCCCGCTTGCCTGTTCGGAGCTTTTACAACACTACAGAGCAGGTGAAACCTGGATTGAATGCCTCGTGATCGTAGGTCGTTTTTAGTACAATTTTATGCCTCTACGAGCGGCTCTTTTCGCATTATATCTGAACAGAACTGTACCTATTACCCAATCTTGAGTTAACGCAACGTTCAACTTCAAAGTCATTTCGAAACTAGATTTATTAAAAATAGTTAGGTATTCATCAACATTCTTGTTCTGTGAAGTGTGCTGCATATGAAAATCATTCAGGATTAAAAAAAAATTATAATAAGACTTGTTTTTTACGATGTTTTTAAATGCAAATGTTTATATGTTAATTTATATTTACGCTTAAAAGTTGAATAATCTATCACAAAAAATGTATAGGTGTGCTAACATCCTTCTTAAACGAATAGTATTTCTCTAATTCAAAATCAATACTATTATATATTAAAAAAAAAATCGTTGCGCGAACGTTGCGTTAACGCAACCATGGTCCTAAATGGGTTAAATAAATACATGTTATAAACTTAGGTAAAAGATTTAATTGGAGGAGCATATAGTTTAGCAGCCAAAAATTCTGAAAGATATCACTTTATTTAATAGAAAGAACGGGATATTTTGGACAGAACGTTAAAGGGAATACTAGTTTGGCCGTGGTGCGTCGAAATTTTGAACGTGTTTAAAAACAGGTGCCCACACATCTCCTCCGGATTAAAATTGATAAAAGGCAACTACACATTTTTCTTTCATCGCAGACGAAATGAAATACCTCTTGTTTATTTGTAAAATCATTCGATACATCAAAGCAAGCTATTGTTCCATATACCGTTCTGTCCGGCGTTCGGTAAAATCTTATTATTAAAGAAAAATTAAAAAAACCGGTCCAATCGGGTCACACCGGGCCCCGTCGAAATTAAAGTTGCTCACGATCACGCACGCTCACGTGAGTGGTACAAAATTTTAGCCCGCTCATGGTGGGTGACCCATCGTGACCCATCGTGACCCGGCGTAACTCACGTAATTTGCACATCTCTAATTCCACAACAACAAATCACTCAAACTTCTAAAACAACGAGAATCACACTTTAATGGAGTGCGTTATACAAAACGACCACCACGGAAGAAAATCTCTGGGAAAGTGACCTCGTTTAACTACTCCGCGTGACGCTGTGCCTCAACCAAACACGTACGAGGAAAATAAAAGTCAAAACAACAACCACAAAAATTTGAATAAAAATAAAATCCGAACGACGAAAATGTAACGGAAAAATAAAACCGTTACAGGCTTAGGAGTTGAGTAAAAATAAAAACAAAGAACGTAAGATACGTAAGAAATACATTTATTTTTTAAACTAAAAACAACAAAGCTATGTACAGGCTGGTTCAAATTCGATGTCCGAATAGGCTATCTCGGAAACTATAAGAGTTAGACAAACAGTAGCTTACATATCATGATCTCGTTTTTCGAGAAACTGCTAATGCCAAAAACCTCAAAGCGCTATCGTCTTTTGTTTTTCCCCTAGAGTCCAAAATTGAAAATATCGTAAAACCAGCAAGTGCAATTATCTTAGTTACCATTATAGGTGGAGTATTATAATTGAGACATTATATGGACACTTTTTTTACAGAGAATTTCTTGACGTAGCCAAAAAAAATTTTCGGTTTTAGATTTTGAGATATCATGACAATTTTCGTTTTTTTGAATGGAAACAACTACTGATTATTCGCTTATTAAATTCGTTATATAATTTTTAGTTTATGAAGGCTTTAGTATATTTTATTATAAAAATTGTGACATCATTCCCTCCTTTATTTCTAAAACTCCAATTATAACGACTTTTCGGGAAATGTTCCCATCATCAGGTTAATAATACTCTCATCTAAAGAAACACGAATTACTAAATTAAAACTAACATAACTACTATTACAAACATGAAAAACAATCTCCATACACTTAAATCACAAAAAATTTTTTGTTTAGTTTATAGAATATGATTCTTACCTAAGACCATTCATCAATTTTTATCATTAATTGTTTCTTAAATTTATTCCGATACATCTTATCATGCTTACGAATCAAGTCTAAGAAAAATTTTTCATACAAGGTCAGATAACAATTGTATTCCTTTGTCCGAAACCTGTTTTCTCTCCCATATTCTATTATATAACTAATTTATTTAAAATATCCGCATAATGTGCCCCTATTCTTCCTACATCGGTTTTAAAATTAACTGTTTTATTATTATTTTTTGTTATGAAGATTGACTCTAAATTTTTCCTTATTTGTATGTTTTTATTTGTTGTTAATATCTTAGGATTATCGAAATCAAACTTATGATTTAAAGTTACAGAATGTTGGCACAAAGCTGTTTTGTTTTGAATTTTTATTTGTTTAGTATCGTATTTGTGTTGTTGTATTCGTTTTTTAAGATGTTGTTTTGATTCCCCTATATATATTTTATTACAATCAATGCAATTTAATTGGTATATAGTATCTACTTTATCTAAAGTTTTGATTTTGTCCTTCATATTTGATATTAAGGTGTAATTTTTTTTTTGAAACATTGTATATCCTTGCAAATTTGAACCTGCAAATTTGAAGTGTTGTGCTTTTCTTTTTTGTGTTTATATAGAAAGTTAGTTATTTCATTAACTATATTATTTCTTGTTGCATTTATTGTTTGCAGTGATAGACTATTGAATTACCATAGTAATCACCCAAAGTCGCAAATTATAAACACGATGAGCAATTATATATATAGAGCGATAAAATTGACAGATAAACCCTTTTTGAAAGAAATAAAACAAAAAATTTATGATATTTTGTTAAATAATTTTTATCCCAAGCACTTGATCAATAACTCATGGCTTACGATACTAAATAATATACAAGGACTGGAAGTCACAACAAATAACACAACCCCACAAGATAATCATCAAAAAGCTGGGAATGCAGATGCAGAAAATGGGAAAGGAGATATGAACAAAAAGAATAAGCCAATTTTTAGACAATCCTTAATTACACAATTCATACCTAGACAAAGTAATATAGAGCAGATTTGTCAGGAAAACGATTTTAGTACTCAAGGAATTAATAGCAAAAGTACTCATAATAAAGAATTTTGTAAAATCAAATATATACCAGCACTAACAAATGAAATAACGAACATTTTTAAAAAGTATGAAATATCCGAAATAAAATTCGCTAAATACCATAACAACAAGATCGGCACCTTAATATCAAATATGAAGGACAAAATCAAAACTTTAGATAAAGTGGATACTATATACCAATTAAATTGCACTGATTGTAATAAAATATGTATAGGGGAATCAAAACAACATCTTAAAAAACGAATACAACAACACAAATACGATACTAAACAAATAAAAATTCAAAACAAAACAGCTTTGTGCCAACATTCGGTAACTTTAAATTATAAGTTTGATTGAAATAATGTAATGTATTCCAACTTTTGTGTAAAACAAATATAAATTAAGTAGTTCAACAAATGTATTTGTTTCAAATATCAGAAATATGATTTTTTAATTTTTAGTTATAATTTACAGGAAACTGTAAATTTAATTTCTTTGAAAATTGTCTCAAAATGTTATCTCAAAATCTAAAACCGAAAGATGTCTTTTGCCTACGTCAACAAATTCTTTGTAAAAAAGTGTCCATATAATGTCGTAGTTATACTCCACCTACAATAATAACCAAGATAATTGCACTTGTGGTTTTACGATATTTTCAATTTTGGCCTTTAGGGGAAAAACAAAAAACGATAGCGCTTTGAGGTTTTCGGCATTAGCAGTTTCTCGAAAAACGAGATCATGACATGTAAGCTGCTTTTTTTCTAACTCTTATAGTTTGCAAGTTATCCTATTCGGACATCAAATTTGAACCAGCTTTTATTATGATAACCCCAAGAATTAGCTTGGTATTAATTTCATCATTACAAATATATCGCTTGGAGTCATTTGGTGAAAGAACCAATTTATTTTGTAAAACTGTAAATTTTAGTTTTAACCACACTATGTTAAAACTTCTAAATAATATTTGTTTTTTGAAAATTGAACATTTGCAACGTAAACAATCCGAATAATTTTGAAAAGGTATGTGGTGTTTAACAACAGCCTTCTTAACACCTTTGGATTTTTTAGTAATTCGCTTATCAACAACCCGATTTGCGTATACCAACAAATTCGTTCATTATACTACCACAATTCTCTTCCTTCATAAGGCCTAAAACTGCTTTATTTTGCAAGGTAATGACAAACGAGTTATTCGGGCAATAATTCGATGTGTCAAATTTATCTAAATTTAATGTAACATACGGAACTATCGGTGTCCATATAGCACTACCGAACGTCCTCACCGTATTTAGGTTTTAAAAAATCATAATAAAAATCGTACATTAATAATTTTGAAAGTTCTAAAACAGTAAAACCAACGTATAGAGGTTTATCGTAAACGACATGAAGATGGAACATTTGAATTGCCGAAAGCGTTTCCGTGAATACTTTAATGCTTTTAAAATTTAATTTTGCGATTAAACTCAGAGCTCCTAAACGATTAGAATAACGTTGAGAATTAGACACTAATTATTTATTAATTTGTCAAATTGTTATTAATTTGTAATTATAATAAGTTAATTTATTGTCAAATTTTAATTAGAAAAATCACTTCAGAATAATCTATCCTTCAACCGTATTATGCTCTGATGCGGAAGATACGGGACACCTGTATACCGGACAGTTATATCAGCCAGCCGCAGTGGTGGGTACCCCCACCCGAACTAGTCACCTGGTACGAGAATCGAGCTAGGTCAGCCGATTCAGTACAGCTTCAGCTATACTACTGTTCTGTGGGCTTCAGTAACAAACAAGTAGTCTTGTTCAACAAGTATAGTCTTGTGAGTGGCAACGCGTGAAATAGCTGACATGTATTGTCGCTTGTGTTTAAGCCGGGAAAATGTCCTGGACGTTTTCAGCAAGGAGTTAGTTAATTCAGAGCAGTTGCGGACGTACATTTGGTTATGTTCGGGGGTCAACGTAAGTAGTTTTTGGCTAATTTAATGGATATGAAGAACGGATGTCACATTCTCCGACGTCAACACGTCGCACCATCTGTATAAATTTTTTTTGGGCATTTCGTCTTGCGCATGCGTAGTTATTTAATATGTTCCTCTGAAATTTATTTATTTAAATAAATATATTGAGTATCAGATTATGAATTGTTTAACAGTATCGCTTATTTATGTTCAATATTGATTTGACGGTTACCGTTAATATTATTTGTGAGTACTGTATTAATGCCGATTCCGAACAGGAAGTTGCTCGTCCAACTGCGCATGCGCGCAGGAAGGATGTCACAGCGCGCTAAAATTTAAAATCCGGAAATTTAAAAATGCCTGTGGCGTCATCTGGCGGTGTGTGGTGAAAATTTTAATTGGAAGGCGTCGAGGATGGTAAATTAAACATTAATAATAATTTATTAATAAGTTTACATTAATAAACTTTAATAATAATAACATTACGTTTTCCTTCAATTAGTTTTCTTCATTCTGTGGAAAATTAGAAAAGAAATAAAAATGAAATTATATTGGTAGTGTAAAATTTATATTGGATAGTACAAGTTTTTATATACTTTTGTTTTAAGTCTAAATAAAAACAAAATATTATAATTGATGGCATTAAATTAAATAACAACCAAATAAAAAACTTCTTAAATAACAACAAAATACAATTATATTGGTAGTATTAAAGTGTATATTGGATAGTACAAGTTATTACATATTTTTGTTTTAAGTTTAAAGTCTAAATAATAATAAATAAAATATTATAATAGATGGCATTAAATGCAATAGCAAATAAATAAAAAACTTATTAAATAACAACTAAATGAAACACTTAATTAAAAAATTATTCAATATTGTAATGACCCCACGCTAAAGTTTTAAACCCGTCAGCTTTAATAAATCTTTTGGAATCGTTTGGTAAAAGTACTAATTTATTTTGAAGAACGGTAAATATGGTATTATAGAAACTCTTCAATGATAATTGTTTTTTAAGTAAAACAGTTTTATATTAAGCTATCGTAATAATGATCGAAAGAAATTTTATTTTTTACTACAGCTTTTCTTACACTCTTCGATTGTTTAGTAACCCGACGATCATAAACCGATAAAATCAGTCATACCAACATTCTTATCCTTCACACGACCTAATACAGCCTTATTTTGAAGGGGAATCTTAAATTGGTTATCATGACTATAGCTTGATGTATCAAATCTATCTACATTTAATTTAACATTCTGATATGGTATCCATATGGTATCCATGCACAGGAAAAAATCGTGTCGTGTAAAAATTTTAGAGTAGTTGGTAAAAAGAATTAGAGTAAAAATTGTAATACCACATGGTAAAAACAAGTCTAATGTACACTATATTTAATATTAATATAGAGTTCATATATTATTCACTTAATAGAGTAGTTCTTACAGTTCTCTAAAGGAGAGTTCTTTTTTACTCATGTTAGTGAAGTTATGTAATATATAAAACATTAAATTTTACACAAGACGTGTAAACTGTACTTTTCCTTCAGGTACTTCGTAGGCATCGCACTATTTTGCTCGGGATTACTCGTCGGTACCACGTGATCAACATGTGTGTGATACAGCTAAAATTTAACGGTCATCTACTGAACGAGTCGGAACTCGACAGCGTCTCGAGACCTGATTTACGCGATATAAAGAGAAAGAACGATTATTTTTATTTTAATTATGTTTGCCAAACATTTGTGTTGTGAAATTAGTGGAACTTCCGGAAGATTTTACGTACGAGTTCCTTGCGAAGATTGGTAAGTATGTACAACTATACATACAGAAAACTTATAGAAGACTCATTAGATGCAGTTTTCATGGTGACTCGGTGGAAACTTTAAAATGGATTAAGTATGGTTATATAAAAAGAATTTAATTTTTTTTTAATTTAAGATGTGACAATATATTACAAGTAAAAATAAAAACAAATATTTTATAATTTTGATTTTTATTACAAACCTAAAACCTCCCTAAAAATATTCTATACTTCCTATTAAAAATTAACACTAATAAGTGAGACTAATAAGTCACGACAACATCTAGTTAGATTACATATAATACACTGTTATAGAGTAACGATTTTACACTATTTAATAAACATCATTTTCTCACTATTTAGTGTAAAATTTTAATCTATTCACCTACACTATATAGTGCAAAAAAATAATTCTAAATATATTGAACCGATCTGAACCATGTTTTAGAGTTGATTTTTACTCTATATTTTTTCCTGTGTATCAATGTAAGGTTTAAGCCAAGCTGATTGTTTAAAAGATAAAATTCTCCTAATGATAAGATCATGGGAAACAGTGTGTTTCAGGTTTGTGTAATAAATAATATAATTATTCTTATGATTTAAATTGGGGATTAATCTTTTTTCGCTTTCATGCTTACAACCGGCTGGAAGCATGTTTTCAGGAAGGAAAGGAAGGTCCTTATGCACGTCATGTAAATGTTGTGGATAATCAATGTCTATGTCAATGTCTAAATGTCTAAATTCGGAAAAAGGTACCTATACAGAATGTCCCGTATCTTCCGCATCAGAGCATTATACGGTTGTAGGATACATTATTCTGAAGCGATTTTTCTAATAATTTTTTTTAATGTTTATAATAACCGCACAGGAACTGTTTAACGACGTCCAATAACGGACGACTTTAATTCACAGAAAAAGATTATTTCTCTTTCCGTGAGGAATCTGAGTGAGTACACGTGGGAAACTAGTTATCATTGGCCGGCCCCAAATGTCTGCTGGAGCAGATTTTTCTAGAAAAATTCGAATAACTCGAGAACGGACGAATCAAATTCCATAAAGTAAAGTCATACATAAACCTTGAAAACAGACAAATCCAAATATGTAAAAATATACAGGGTGTTCCATTTAAAAAAATAAAGTAGATGGCGACTTCCTGTATAACCGGAAGTGTTAGATATCTGAAAATATTTTAGTCAAAGAGAACCCTGTAAAATTCTAATGGACGGTCGTCGTGGATGACCCTGTAGAAGAAAATGTTAAAAACTCGAGTGCATAAATCGGATCCAGGTACCTCATCGAGAAAAACAAATCACATAACCATGGTAACTGTAAACATGTCATTTACTAACGCAGAAGTGTATGATGATTTATTTTCAATGTTTCGAATATGATGCAACTGCATGACAAATATGTGCAATACAATTACGACAAAGAAAGACATTTTTCTCTATAAGTGTTTTTAAGATTGGCTTAGCGATTACGGGAAACTGGCAACGTGTAGCCCCTTCAGACATCTCTATAAATTCGTAAATCACATTGGTGCGCAATGCGATCCCACATTATCTGGGAACCCCGAAAACAATTGTCCACAAGATTCCTCAAGAGAATAATATGTATCCCCACCATATTATTTTACATCAGGCTTTAACAGATACCGATACGTGTTAACAGATACGTGATAGTGTTAGTTCTAGTTCTAGTTTAAGCGTTTTATTATTTTTAATATTTACAATTTTCCCTTTAATACATTCTACTATATATAGCACCTTCGCCTCCATCACCTCCCTCATCTATCTTTTGCCCTCGCCCCCCTCTCCCAAAATATGCTTCCTGTCGATTGCCTTCTCCCTTAGCTCACTACACTCTCTCAGCATGTGTTCCAGCGTCTCCCAATCCTCTCCACACAGCCTACACCACCTCTCCACATTGTCCGCCCAATACCTATTCCCCCTCTTCTCATTGCCACAGCGGAATCTGGCCACCAATCTCTTTCCTTCATCATCCCCCTCCATCAACAAATATTTTGGCAGTTCCTCTGTCACTATCTTTCCATACCTTTCATTCATTTCTTTGTCACATCTGTGACCTTCCTTCCTGCTTCTGTATATCCTTGTCCCTATCTCTCAGTTCTCTCCACATTTCACCTCTTTCCGCTTTTCGGTTTCGATCCCAGTTAGTGAGTATCCCACTCTTCTATAATATTCTTCCCTGTCTCTTTGCTCATAGGTCAGCCTCCTCTCCTTAATTTCCCTCCAGCATTCTCCCAGGATCCTGCAATGCGGTCTTACTTCTATCATTTCCTCATACTTCACTGCTCTTCTCCCCGCCTCCACACTTACTGCATCCACCTTAACCTCCTCCCTCACTACATACCCTGCAATCTCCCTTGCCAACCCTAGTACTCATCTCCAATATCGTATTTGCATATCCTATAGCAAACCTTGTTCTCCATCCCCATACTTCTGCGCCGTACATCATTGTGCTCCTTACCAAGCCATCAAACATAACCTTTCTTTTTTCCACATCCCTCCCAAAAGTTCTTTCCCCCCATCTCCAAACCTGTCCCATCACCCTGTTCCCTTATCACATCACCCTTATTACTTTTCGCGAACTCATATCCCAGGTACGTGTACTCTTTCACTTGCTCCATCTCTCTTCCCTGCCACCTCCATTCCTCCTTCCTTCTTCTCCCCCCTTCGCAGAACTTCATTATCTTTGTTTTCTCGAGGTTTACCTCCAACCCCTTCACCTATAACTAGTGCTTATTGACAAATTAATCTAAAACCAGAAAGTAAGAAATATACCGCATTTTCTATACCAGGACGGGGTTTATTTCAATTTGTGAGAATGCCCTTCGGCTTAACAAATGCGCCTAGTACCTTTCAATGCTTGATTGATGAGATTTTTGGTCCTGAACTGGAACCTTACTTGTTTAAATATTTGGATGACATTATAATTTGCACATCAACGTTTGAAAAACATATAGAAATACTTCCAGAGGTTTTCAGTCGCCTAAGATAAGCAAATTTAAGACTGAATAAAGAAAAATGTAGATTCTGTAGGAATGAAATTAAATTTTTAGGTTACATAGTAATTAGAAATGGGTTAAACGTTGATCCTGAAAAAGTAAGCGCTGTAGTTAATATGCCAACACCAAAAACCCCAAAACAAGTTAAAACATTATTAGGAATGGTATCATGGTACAGAAGGTTTATACCAAATTTATCTCCAATAGCTGCTCCATTAACACACTTAATAAAAAAGAATATTAAATTTAAATGGTCTCAAGACTGTGAACAATCTTTCCAAACAATCAAGAATACCGTAGTAAGCGCACCAATACTATCACATCCAAATTTTAATTATAAGTTTATTTTACAATGTGATGCAAGTTCATATGGATTAGGAGCGGTACCCACTCAAAAATATAACAATGAAGAATACCTTATCTGTTATTTATCACGAGCTTTGACAAAAAACGAAATCAAATATTCAGTAACAAAAAAGGAGTTGCTTTCAGTTATTTGGAGTACAGAAAGATGACGGTGTTATTTGGAAGGTCAACATTTTACCGTAATTACAGACCACCATAGTCTTGTGTGGCTAAATAACTTAAAAAATCCTAATGGTACGCTTAGTAGATGGACTTTGAGACTTCAACAGTTTGATATTATTCATACACCTGGAAAAATTCATGTTGTACCTGATTGTCTTAGCCGAGCCATATCAGAAGATAGTTTAGGAAGTAACAACAATAATAGATTCACATTATCTAATACGTTTATGGTTGACGATGGGAAAGACC
The DNA here is from genome assembly GCF_000648695.1 of Onthophagus taurus. Classification (NCBI taxonomy): domain Eukaryota; kingdom Metazoa; phylum Arthropoda; class Insecta; order Coleoptera; family Scarabaeidae; genus Onthophagus; species Onthophagus taurus. The sequence goes on along the minus strand of NW_019280660.1, from coordinate 87,559 downwards.
CTTGGTATGACAAAATGTGTAATAGAATCAGTATAAATCCTTTACATTTTCCAAATTGGCGTTTGCATGACAATAAACTATACAAGCATGTAAATGATAATGAATTCAATAGCACAGATAATTGGAAATTAGTAATAAAAAAGTCACACAGGAAAGACATTTTAAAATCATTTCATTGCGAACCTACAGCAGGATATTTAGGCATATATAAAACTTATAATAGAATTCTATCAAATTTTTATTGGCCAGCTTTGAAGAGTGACGTATATCGTTTTGTAAAAAAATGTAAAGTATGTTGTGAACAAAAACCTGAACAACAAACTAAACCCGGAGAAATGGGAGAAAAACCAGAAATAAAACGTTGTTGGCAATACATTGCTAGTGATTTGGTAGGTGCATTACCACGTAGCACAAAAGGTCACCAATACATACTGGTTGTTTGTGATTATTTTAGTAAATATTCGTTATTTTTTCCACTTCGAAAAGCTATCGCTAGTAAAGTGGTACAATTGATAGAAGAATAAGTTTTTCTTAAGTATGGCGTAAGTGAATATTTTCATTGCGATAATGGGGTGCAGTACAGGAGTAGAGAATTTTCAAAATTATTACAGAAATACGGAGTGAAACCACTATTTAATCCTTTGTATCATCCTGAAACCAATTTCGCAGAACGAACAAATCGCGTACTAAAAACAATGATTTCTTCATATTTAGAAACCAATCAAAAGAAATGGGATGAAAACTTAAATGAATTATGTTGTGCATATAACACTGCTAAAAGCGAAGTAACCCTGAATGGTACTTCATGGCTCAACATATAAATTATTACGTGAAAAAAATTTGTTAAATGAAGACAATACACAGAATAGAGATAATATTTTAGAAAAAGTAGATAAATTAAATCAATTGAGAAAAATTGTGGAAGATAAATTGAAAATTGCTCATGAAAAGACTGTAACATATAAAGTAGGAGATAAAGTATGGAAAAGAGAGTATAGCTTATCAGACGAAAGTAAATCATTCTCAGCTAAATTAGGAAAAAAATATAGTGGTCCTTATAAAGTAAGAAAAAAATTAGGTATAAACACGTATGAATTGGAAAATAAAGACGGTAAAAAGTTAGGATCGTAAAATGTAAAAGATTTAAAACCGGATTATACAGAACTGTAAATAGAATTAAATTAGAATTTAACATATATTACCGTAAAATAAAAAAAAAAATAATTATAAATTTTTTTTTCTGGGAGAAAGGGGAGAGTTATTACGGTTTATTTTCTTAGTTTTATTTATTATCGTTATATTATAACTGATGAGGTATTTTTTAAATTTTATTGTTTTATTTCATTTCGCGATTTCCCTCGATGGTTATTTTTAAGAGTTGATGGACATTCAACATGTGTTTACGGGATTTATATTTTTCGGCGAGATAACGGTTTTTTTTTATCGTTCAACTTGTGGGAGGAAGGAAGTTTAGTCTCTGATTGAAAAGCAGTCTGGACGTTCCTAGAAGTAAAATTGGAAGAGATTTCCATTTGGCGTCTTTAAACAAATTGGATAATTGGTGGACGGTTAGTTTAATTAGGAACGAATCCATGGAGATTGAAGAATAGTATCTATTTTTTTTCGTTAATTCGGATTGCTCCTTTATTTTTGTTTTATTACAACACACCGTTGTCTCGGGTAAGCACATTATTATTTTTGAAATTATAGTCGTGTGAATTGTCGATCACTCATTTGTTTTGTATATAATTTAGGGTGTTTAATCGTGATTGTAAACCATCGAGGGGAACAAGTCGACTTCAAGTTTGCAAAAGATCCTGTTATTGGAGAATCAAGTCACGCCGTTTCGAAACGTGAAAGGATCGCCATTTTGGAGTCGTAATTATAGAAATTTATCTTATATCATATTCGTTTCGCATCTCGTTAGTTGTAAGGTTAGATTAGATTTAAGGAATAATTATTTCGGCTCAAATTGACACCAACCTCGGTCAATAATTATTAATAAAAGAAGTTTATTGTTTTACATATTGACTTTTCTTGAAGTAACAAAAATTAGCAGTGACAATCGAGATGCGGTTTTCACTAATATTTAGCAAATTTTATGGTGACTAAGGGTCTGTGATGTAAATAACAGTTCCAATTAACTTTTTTTTCAAAAATCACAAAAATTTGTAATCGCTGCAGACAACGCCCTCTAGCGTATTTGTTTTAAACCAAACGGTCTTTTTTGGTCTCTTTCAAATAAGACCAAAAATCTGTCGATGTGGTATTATCCAAGCTGCAAAAGATGTTGTCAAAGTTATAGCTCATCGTCTAACTTTCTGAGATAGCGGGAATTTTATGTTTCTCTATGGCAGTTACGCCCCCTAGCGGTCGATTTACGAACTTGAAAAGAATTTCCAGCTATTTCTCTTGTCCACTTTATCTATAAGGATTTTTTTTCCAAACCTCTTTTTGTTGTGCGCAGAGGACGGGAAAATACATTTCTGCACCCCGGCCTACTGTTGTCGCCTAAAGATGTCCGTAAGGTTTATTTCGGCCGGGAGTCTGGGTATCTCTGTGCATACCCAGTAAAAACACCTCTTCTCCGATACCACCCCTCAGGGTATTTCATCGGAGGAACTGCGGGCGTTGGATGGTGGCTCGCTCATCTCCAAGGGGTAGTATGAAAGTGTAAAATTTTTCAGTTACTTCCATCACGTCTTGCTCGGGTTCAGGTATGCTCCGTCTTCTGCTATTGGATGCAGTACTCATTATATTCGGGTAAGTTGGTATCGGAGAGGGCTCTTCGTCCCACCGGGGATCCCTCTCCGTCTGCAGCCATCCGTTCCAGATCGCATCACGTTTGTGTAAGCATGAAATAAACAACACAGGCTTACTTTTTAGTTTAACATGGAAACTCTTCATCTCGTCGGGGGTTCCCCCCCTCCGTTTTTGGCCGTCCGTTTCAGGTCACATCGTGCTCGGTAGGTGCAAAAATAAAAAACACAGGCTTACTTTTTGTTTTAATTATAAAAACCATAACTTACGGGAGTCGGCTGGGGGGTTCTTCACTCCGTCAGAGTTATCATTGGTCCAATCATCAGTTCATGGGGATACTCATGTCCATTTCCATCTTCTTGCCCTTTAGGATCTTTGTGACAAACGCAGTTACTTTTGTCCAGGACGTCTCTTCGGAGGTCATACATTTCATAATATTGTCGGGCGTCCAACTTCAATAATCAGCTCGTCTTTAGCCGCCTTCCATCTTTGGCAGTTAAAGAAAGTGTGCTCCGCATCATCCAAGTGAGCGTCTCCGTAGGGGCACGACGGGCAGTTCACTTTACCGATTTTCCGTAGATAGTTGCGAAAGCAGCCATGTCCCGTTAATAGTCGCGTGGTGTAGAAATTCATTTCACCGTGTTTTCACTCGCACCATTCCTTGACATTTGGGATAAGTCTTACCGTCCACCTCCCCCGTAGCTCCGCATTCCACGAAGCTTGCCATACGTCGTACATATCAATTTCTGCCTGGTTATATGCTTCAGTTGGGCCCAATGTTGCTTTTGTCTCGTATTTTTTCTTCCTTTTAGCAGCTAAGAGGTCGATGTTTTCATTTTCTTTGTTTCCGTGGGAAATTTTATTAAAAAAATGAATGTTGTTATTTTTAGTTTTCAAACAGTCTCGTCTGATTGTAACTACGTGTAAGACGTATATTAAAATTATCTTCTAAAAAGAATATTTTTTTTAATTTTTAAAAAATATAGCAAGTGGCTATCAATAGAATTATTCTATTAAAACAAGCTATATTTTATTGGTGACCCCGACGAAATGAATGTTTGTAGCGACGCTACAACAAACACCGCCGGTCCGGATACTGTTCGGTATGCACTTGTTATGCGCAGAGCGCCTCTTCTTTGAACAGAGATGAGTCGTTTACAGCTTTCCTGGGTAAGATTGTTAGCCCAAACTTCGCAACCGTATAACATTATCGAGTTTGACACTTCCATTACTAATCTACGCTTGCTCTGAGTAGCCCCCCCCTACATTAGCCATTATGCGGCTAAGCATGGTTGTAACTGTGCCCGCTTTAGTACAAGCCGTCTTGATGTGGTCGCAAAAAGTGTGTTTGCTGTCTGGCATCATTCCTAGGTATTTAATCACTTTCTTCTGGTGATTCTGGTTTCCATGAGCGTGAAAGGCATCTCAAGAGCAAGGATTCTTCTCATTACTCTATTAATGGTTATTTGAGCCTCTCTAGTGTCTCGTGCTTGGATCACTGCAGCGAGGTCGTCTGCGTAGCCAAGTAGGAATGCCTTGTCGGGCATTTTCATTCAAAGTATTCAATTATAAAAAATGTTCCAAAGCTCCGGAACGAGAACTGATCCTTGCGCAACACCGCACAACGTTTTTCTAATACGTGGACCATCTGTTGTGTTGTACATCAGTATTCTATTTGTAAAGTGGCTATTTATTATCCGTTGTAGATAGGTTGGGATCGTGAAACTTTTTAATAACAACAGGATATCGTTTCAGCCTGCTGAGTTGAACGCGTTCCTCACATCTAGGGTGACAAGGAGCACGATCGGTGTAGAATAATGATTCTAGAATAACGATTGATGATAAATCGGAGCTCCTCCCACTTCGCTCGTTTACTTATGTTAATAGCGTGTTTAAGTTGTTTTTTAGCATTCTTTAGGTCATCCGTCTCGCGTTGGACGTTTTGGGCGTCCCGTCTTCTCATCCTCGTCAGCTTTCGCCTGCTTTCTGAACACATTTTCCCCAGCTTAGCTATCTCTGGTGTCCACCAGTACACTGCTGGTTTTGCCTTTTCCGTTTTTTTCTTTTTGCTTGGCATGGAAGAGTCGCAAGCCTGTTTAAGAAGCTCCATGCTCGTTGTCGCTGTGTCGTCTGCGAGATCGCTTGCTTCCAATACTTGGTCCTTATTTGATTTTGATTTTAGCGTCGCGGCGAAAGCATCCTCATCTAACTTCGATATATTCCACTTGACACGAGCTCCCCCCCGTTGCGCTACTGAGGGCTGGCGGTGGCCCACAATAAAGTGGTATAAAATCTGGAGTTGTTTCCGCATAACCTACTCTGCGAAATGTGGTGGTATTCCCAGTGTTTAGGATTATAAGGCCGCATCTGGACGCTAGCTCAAGAGACGTCGGCCCCTGGTGTCAGTACTGTTTGCACCCCATTCGGTCGCTTTCCCTTTAGAATCTCCCGCCACGATGATTTTTCTTCTCTCGATCATTTGGATCGTATTCTGGAGTAGATTCAATTTACGCTCAAACTCTCCTATCGGCTCGTTCGGAGTGAAGTCGCAGCTGACGAAGGTCTCGTCGCCTACCAGTACCCATACGTGTTCCACAGCCGTTCCGTGTTTTTGTACAGGTATAGTTCGGATATTCGGTATCCAGATTGCAGCGGTTCCGATGTCATCCGCAAACCATCCCGGGTACTCTTTGTTTTTGTACTGTTCGATAATAATTACTATGTCAATATTCATTTCGCGCTGGTATTGGGCGAGGCGATGATCCGCTACCCTGCTTCGGTGCATGTTCATCTGTATTAATGTGAAAGCTGCTTAGATTTTTTGCTGCGTCTAACGCCATCCTAAAGTTGCCACAGTTTCCCGAGCCAGGGGTGTGGTTAATCGACTCTTTTCTGTTTCACAGAGGTAACACTTAGCTGGATTGCTGCAATGCGTTCTCGTATGCCCCTCCTCGCCGCAGTTAAAACAGATTTTTGCTGCTCTTCTGGCTGGCCCATTGCATTTCATTTACTCGTGCCCATATCCAAAACATCGAAAGCAGTGTTTGACCTCTAACTGCCGCTTTAGCCGGCTGTTTACCCAGCCAATTTTGATTTTTCATGCCTTTAACAGGGTATTCGCTTAGCGTTCGCTCAGGTCTACAATCGCTTTTCGGAGCTGTCCCAAACCTCTAGGCCCTACCGTTGTCCAGATACAGCCGCTTCGTACCCTTAGCGGGACACCTGTATATACAGGCTGGTCCATTTAACTTGAGACAAGTGATTATCTCGAAAACGGTTCATTTTACATAAAAATGAACCAAATGAAAGTTGTTCTGTGCTAAGGGGGAAACTATATGACGATAACATTTTTGACCTTGACCTTATTTTCAAAGTCATAGGAAGGTCACGACCAATTTTTTAAGACGTCATCTAAAAAACTTGGGTACTTCTCCCCATTCAGCATACCATCAATAAAGTATCGACCGATCAATTTATCACCAATTATGCCACACCAAACATTAACCGACCAAGGTTGTTGATGTTCTACTTCACGCAACCATTTCGGATTTTCAACGCTCCAATAGTGCATGTTATGTCTATTGACTTGTTCTTTGTGTGTAAAAGTAGACTCATCCGAGAATAGCATGTTACCAAAGAAATTGACGTCCAACCGCATTCGTTCTTGTGCCCATTGACAAAATATTAATCGATTTTCAAAGTCACCTCCATAAAGCTGTTGATGCGATGAAATGTGGTATGGATGATACTTGTTGCGCTTTAATATCTTAAAATGCTGGTCTTCGATATTCCGGCGTCAATTGCAAGTCGTCGAGTGCTAACTTGAGGATTTACCTCAACGCTAGCTAATACCGCAATTTCCTTTTCTTCCGTAGTTACAGTTGCTCGCCGAATTCTTTTTCTTGATTCCACATTTCAATACAAAGCTATACTATCAGCAACTTTTCTGCCACTTTCTCCATAAATAAAAATTATTTCGACTTTTTAATGAATGAATCAATGAATGAATTTAGAATTTGTTGCTAAGCAGTTTTTATGCAAATTTAGTTTTAGCTGTTACATTTTAAAACAATTCAACCAATTAAGATTTCAAGGTTTTTCGCATAATTAACTGTATAAATCATTTAAATTTTAAGAATTTGATGTTTTTCGCTAACTTTACAAATATTGTTTTTTAGTCGTGTCTGAAGAAGACAGCTAAACTGTCGAAACGTATGTAACACCGATTCCAAAGATAAATAAATTTTTCATCGTTAACCTATATTTTTATACCTTCAACCAATTAAGTCTCTGAAAGCGATATTCTGAAAATGCCGACATAAGCAGTTGTACGAACTCTTGTTTTTTATGCGTTATTCTATTATCAAATTGACAACGGTGGAGAAATGTCTGAACCTTTCAACCTCTTTCCAAAGGTTTTTCCGACGAGCCAGGTCACCCGATGTACCTCTTCAGCATTCTTAAATAGTATTCTAAGAATTGAGAACTAAAGACAATGTATCGAAGCGGGTAGGAAAATGTCTAAAAATTCATAAATCTTATTTGTTCTTACTAGATTATAAACGAAAATTAATTAATTAAGTTTCTGAAGAAGTTTCAATTTTTTTCAAAAGATGTTTCAATGTTTTTTTCAAGGATGAGGAGGACTTGTCCAACCTTATGCATACCACGAACAGGAATTCTTTTAGTAAAACTTATTTATTTTTCTTTATTATTCGGTAAAACTTCCAATTCAGCCATCTTTTTCTCAAATAGATTTGGAATCATAACCACTGAAATTGTGGAGAAATATGGGGAAATAATTAGGAATTTTGAAATGATGATTACATACGAAATGTGGGCCCTCGATATTTACCGCTTATATGACAATGATCTTGAACTTTGTAATTATCTTTTTTAAAAGAATTTTTACATATGTAACAAATATCGGCTTTCATCGAGCCAGTACAGTCTTTCAGGGGTAAGACCCCAAATTTTTCCACAAAGGCTGCGACAAGTCCACAAGGATAGTCTAGCTTTGTGCAAAACTCCCTGTAAATGTCCATTCCATGACAGGGTTTTGTCTAGGATTACTCCTAGATACTTAACTTCCTTTGAGAAAGGAATTTCTTCACCTTGGTTAGTTGGGCGGATTAGTTAATCCAACTTTCGTTTCCTGGTGAAGGGCACAACAATTGTCTTTTGAGGGTTTATTGAGAGGTTCTCTCCCTTACACCATGCACAAATGGTATCTAGGGTCACCTGGAGGACTTTAGATATCCTCGACAAACAGGTTCCTTTGACCATAACGACAATGTCATCAGCATAAGCTTGTATTTCTACACCAACGGCTTCGACTATCACAATCAGATCGTCAACCAGGAGGGACCAAAGCAGGGGAGATAAAACCCTCCCTGCGGGCAGCCACCTCCCGGCCTGAAGCGTATCGTATCACCGTGGAGTGAAGTAGAAACTATTCTACTATCAAGCATATTGCGGATCCAACCCGCTATAGTCTTCCACTTTCCTGTCAAGAGCAGATCTTTCAAGAGATTGTGGTATTGCGTTGTTGAACGCTCCCTCTATATCCAGAAACGCACAAACCAAGATTTCTTTATCCTGCAGCGTCCTGGATACTCTACCAACTAAGTTGTGTAGAGCCAATTCTGCTGATTTTCCTGCTTGATAAGCATACTGGTTTCGACTCAGTGGACCAGATACCAATGGCACCGTACGGATATACCGTTCCAGAACTTTTTCAAGGGTTTTCAGCAGAAATGACGTTAGGCTGATGGGTCGAAAGGCATTAGGAGTAGGGACCGAACGGTCCGCTTTGGGTATACAATATGTCCCCGGATCGAGTTACAAAGAGGAAAAAAATTTTATATTACAATGATCTTGAACTTTGTAACTATCTTTTTTAAAAGAATTTTTACATATGTAACAAATATCGGCTTCATCAAAATTAGTTTGCTCTTCGATTGTAAGAGGTAACATTGGTTTTATACTTGCAAAATATTTATTACAAATCGCTTCAACGTCTCGTAGTAACATCAAAATAAAGACTCTAGAGCAATTTAAGCCAGTGTAAGTTTCAAGTTTGTTAAAATCAACACCATCTATGTTTGAAACAATATAATAAGCAAACTATAGGGAACGTGTTCCTAAATCTTTTCGATAAACGATTTAGGTGGATTGGGTTATTATTACCTCTGGTTTACATTTTAGTAAAATTGTTAAAGAATGTTATGCAAAAACAATTCCAAAGTTGCTTACGTTAAGGGAGCTATAGTTTGATGGGATGTACATTACATTACATTACATAGAATACATATCGGGTAGGTGGACCAACCAACCTTGCACCGCGACCCTAAGGATCTATTGTACCCCGATAGATATCGTTATCAAATTTCACCGTGCAGCCCAAGGCTCTTAACGAACATTAATACCTTGCTCGGTGAAAGGTCATTAAGATCTATTAGGAGATAAACTGCGACCCAAAAATCGAGCATTCTGTCGAGAATCTGATACGGTTAACGGCAGGGCAGTGACATAAAACATGCTCAACCGTCTCTGTTTCCTCCGCACATAGTCGCCATTCAACATCTTCGGCTAAACCCAACAAGTTGAGGTGTGCTTTTAATCGGCAGTGCCCAGTAAAAACACCCATTAGAACTTTTATGCTACTACGGGCAAGTCCTAATATATTCCCGGGTTTGACAGTGGCGATGTTAAAACACCTTAGCATGTCTCATTCCAGGAGAACTGGCCCACAGTAGGCGAAGTCTCTCTTCAGCCCACAGTCCAATCCTATATTTTTCCATCGCAAAAGATACACCAACTGCTGGTTCCAACGCTTCAGCGCTGCCATCTCTTGCTAGCTTATCTGCCGCTTCATTGCCAGCAACCCCAGAGTGACCTTGGACCCAGACCAGAGAGACTCTGTTATCACAACTCAGTGTGTTTAATATTCTCTTACAATCATTAACCAGAGCCGACACCGTTTTTACGGCTTGCAGCGCCTGGAGAGCGGTTTGACTGTCTGAGAAAATTCGTACTGTCATGTTCTTCACCCTTCTTTCAAGAAGGATTTTAGCACCCATGTCAATAGCAAATATTTCCGCCTGGAATATAGTACAGTACGTACCCAGGCTGTAAGCTTGCTTAATTCGAAGTGTCTGTCAGTATACTCCAGCTCCGACCCTTTCAGGCGTTTTTGATCCATCTGTGTACAAGCAAATGTCTGCCTGAACCAGAGAAGTTTCATTTTCGATCCAGGACTGTCGCTCAGGCAGTACAATCTGGTATCGAGCATTAATCACTGATAGTGATACCGCCAAATCTGACGGTATTGATAGCACAATATCAGTGCTTATAATGTCTTCCGCAGCCCATTGGTAGGACATGTCGGAACAGTTTTGAGCATATTGCTTAAATCTGTAAATGGTTGTTCTAGCCACTTTCTCTATATGCAAATGCACATGAGATAGGCCAAGCAGAACCTCCATTGCTAGAATTGGCGTTGTGCTTATCGCACCAAAAATTGCCAATCCGACTACTCGTTGAATTCGTGAAAGTTTACTGATAACTGAAGTCTGTCGGACTTTCCCATACCAGGCTGCTGCTCCGTATGTGATCATAGGTCTAACCACAGTCACATAGAGCCAGTACAGTCTTTCAGGGGTAAGACCCCAATTTTTTCCACAAAGACTGCGACAAGTCCACAAGGATAGTCTAGCTTTGTGCAAAACTCCCTGCAAATGTCCATTCCATGACAGGGTTTTGTCTAGGATTACTCCTAGATATTTGACTTCCTTTGAGAAAGGAATTTCTTCACCTTGGATAGTTGGGCGGATTAGTCCATCCAACTTTCGCTTCCTGGTGAAGGGCACAACAATTGTCTTTTGCGGGTTTATTGAGAGGTTCTCTCCCTTACACCAAGCGCAAATGGTATCTAGGGTCACCTGGAGGACTTTAGATATCCTCGGCAAACAGGTTCCTTTGACCATAACGACAATGTCATCAGCATAAGCTTGTATTTCCACACCAACGGCTTCGACTATCGCAATCAGATCGTCAACTAGGAGGGACCAAAGC
>NW_019280660.1:13115-66605 GCF_000648695.1 Onthophagus taurus | reverse complement strand
CTAACAAAGATACAAAAGAGTATCGGTGAAAGCAACGACCCCTGAGGGACGCCAGCAGTTAGGATTCGCTCTGTCGAACGCGTACCGTTCAATTTGATGCGCGCCTTCCTACCGCCAAGATAGGACGCGATCAATTGAACCAACGCCAGGGGCACGCCCGCTTCTAGCATTTTGAACAAAAGTCCTTCATGCCATACTTTGTCGAACGCCTTGGCAACATCGAAAAGCGCCGCACAAGTGCTTTGCTTTCGATTGAAGCCTTCGGTTATGTATTCGACAAGTCGCAGTACCTGGTGTACGGTCGAATGTTTGGGTCGGAAACCAAACTGTTCGTCCTGAATGAGCTTAAGATCTTGAACTGATCTTTGTAGCCTCGTCTGGACGATCCTCTCGCATACCTTGCCGAGACAAGAAAGCAAACTGATGGGCCTGTAGCTTTGCGGGAACGTTAGGTTCGCCCCGGGTTTCGGTAACACGACGACGTCCGCGCATTTCCACTTGGTAGGGAAATGCCGCAGCCGGAACGCCGCATTGATGATTCCCGTCAGCGAAACGACCGCTTTTAAAGGCATGGCCTTTAAAGCAGCGTTTCCTATCCCGTCCGGTCCCGATGCCTTCTTCGACTTACATCTCGCGATTGCCTCTTTCACCTCGGTCGGAGAAGCGTGCTCGATATGCCGACGATCTTCTACGGCCAGCCGCCTACTCACTACGCGTTCGACTCGATCGATGAAATCTTCATCTTCGTCATCGTCGCATAGCGGGCTGCACTGGTTTTCGAAGTTATCGGCATGAGCCTCTGCTTTCTCTTCGAGAGTGAAAGCCATTCCGGTTTCACCGTGAATGGGCGGCATGCGCGTCGTGTTCCCCTTCAGCACCTTGACCATCTTCCAACAGGAGTGATCGTCTTCGGTGTTCAGGGCGTCGAGTTTGGCGTCGAAAGACGCGTATCGGAACTCCGCGAGCTCCCTTCTCACATCACCGCGCAGACGGTTATAGCGACGCTTGAGATCGGGATCCCAATTGCGCTGATAAGTCCGCCTGACGCGATCACGCTCCCGCATAAGTTCCCTGATGTGCGCCGGAAGCACCCATCGATGGTCCTTTACGGGAATCGTGTTGGTCGCGTATCGAAGAGAATCCTCGATTGCGACCGTGAGTCGTTCAACAGCCTCATCCAGTTCCTGAGCGTTGTGGATCGGTCGTATTTGTCCCATATTGTGGTGCAAGTGGTCGCTAAAAGCAGGCCACGATACAGTGGAACGTTCAACCGGGACGCGAACGTCCGGGACGTCTCCTAGTTGCAGCAGCACAGGGAGATGATCGGAACTAAGTTCGTTGAGCGTGGTAACTCTATGAACTAGTCGGACATCTTTCATTACAACCAAGTCCAAAACGTCAGATCGTTGCCCTTCGTTCGACGGGTAATACGTGTGGTCGGCGGGGGCATCGGTGACAATGCCCGTCTCGTCGGTAAAACTCCGCAGTATTTTACCGTTCGCGTTTGCGATCCGACTGTTCCACGATGGGTGCTTGGCGTTTAGGTCGCCGGCGATAACCACGCCTTTGTCCGTATCCAAGACACCCGTTAGATCGTCTTCCAACAACCGCCGATTCGGCGGATTGTAGGCGGCGACCAAGCGGACGCACCCCGATAGTGTTCGTACCACAATCGTAGTAGCTGTAAGGAGCGGCTCTTACTTTGTTGTGTGGGCGTGCTAAAGACGTATGCGACAAGCAGAACCTTGTCACGCCGGCTTGGATTTAGGGAGCAAAGTTAAATGAAATTTAATAAAAGAAATCAAGTCAAATTTAAATACTAAATTTAATGAATTAAAATCAAACGAAAACAACAGCAAAAAAAAAATATATAAACTAAAATTAATAAACAGAATGAAAGTTAAAATAAATTGAAACAAACAAAGTTTAGCTACAAAAATAACTCGAAAACTTTATATTGATTAACAACAAAAGAAATTTTAATCTAGTAATTTACCTGACTTTACTTGAAAATCTGTATAAGCAATTTTAATTAAAAACATTAAAAAATATCTAAGTTCAACAATAATAATTACAAAATGATCAATTTAATAAAAAGAATAATTCAAAAATAATATCGAATATTACGTAGGTTTATACCAAATCAGAAAAAGCTAAAGCAATTAGTTACAATCTTTACAAAATTTTATATTATAATATTCTTTACAAACTTAATATGTAAAATAAAACATTTACGACTTACCAAGGGTTAAGGCGATCATATTGAGAGGAGGGACTCATCAAAAAGTATAACACTTTAATTTTAATCCGATTGAATAAAAGTTAATTAATAATTAAATAACTTACATCAAACTTAAGAATTACCGGAGTCTTACTCGCACTTTACACTAAGACTCTTAACCGAAACCGAACAGGGTGCTTCGCCGAAGGAATTAATTTTAAATCAAACCAAACTGAACTTCACTCAACTGCCTCAAAAGGCGCTCCTCCTCAATATTTAAACCTTTACCCCCTGGACGCTCTTTCCTCTAGGAAAGTCCTTATTGGCCAACACATGGCTCAACCAATTAGAAATTGCAACATCAGCAATTAAAAAAAGAGAGGGAAGGAAAACAAAAGGAAAACGTTTTCCCCCTGAACGCTCTTAACTCTAAGAATAATCTTATTGGTCAACGCGTGGTTTAACCAATGAAACAATTACAACTATTACAATTAGACAAAAGAAAAGGAAGGGAAGGATGAGTCGAGCAGCGATCCCCACGTATATAAGGGCGTGAATTTAAACACCACTTCTTCTTTTACTTCTAGCTTCTCCGGTGGATTTTGTAAGATTGGATGCGGACCCATAGATACCCATTTGTCTTCCAATTGAAACATTGGTAGAGTCGCCACGTTACAATCCACTTCTTCGTCCATCTTAGATAGAATGTGCGTCAACGGCGCCATAAAATAGGTTTCGTTTGAACTATCCGTCACTGGTAATTCATTATAACATTTAGTAACTCGGCGAATTTGTACTACTTTAGGAATACATTGCAGCACGTATAACACTTCCCCTATTAACTTCCCCTATTACTCGACCAACATATCCAGGATGATTATTAGGGTACTGTTACGTTTTTTTTATTCTTTACTATCTGTTAATGTATTTTTTTTTCTTTCTCTGTTAAACTCGGTTTAAAAAAAAAAAAAAAAAAAAAATTTGTTTGTTTCAGCAACGGATTTCGAGTTTCCTACTTCCTTTACTTATCCTAATCCTTCCTAGAGGTCGCTGGTAATTTATTTCGAATTTCATAATTACACCTTTTTTTTTAATTCATTTGTAGTTTATTTTTTCTTACTCAATTTTTTTTTATTAAATTTATAATTAATTTTTTTTTGTTTGGGAGAGATTTGATTCGTTAACGATAAAATGTTTTCTTGGGATTTAAGCGTCACGTTAAAGTTTTTTTTTTGGTATATTTTGAGATGAGTTTTGGGAAACGGGCTCTTTTTAAAAACGTACGCCCAGTGAGAACCACCTCGTATGAATTTTTGGCTTAAGACGATATTTTGAGATTTAGTAAAATTTTGTTGGGTCGATTGCCATTCCGAAGATTTCGGATTTATCATTCGAAGGGGGAAAATCGGGAATAATTAGTTTTGGTTCCTGATTACGGATTNTTGGACGCACAACTTAACTCGTGCGTCCCTATCGGATTTGTCGATTTGGATGACCTCGCTCATCATCGCCAGTATGTTGACGAGGGGGTCGGTTGGGGGTTCAACCGCCGCCTGTGCCGCAACATTGACCGGGAATGGTATTTCAGCCACCGCGATCGACCCGCTTTTACGAAGCCTCCTCTGCGACCTCGACAGCTTCGGGGGGTCGTCGGTCGCCTTTTGCTTCGGCTCGTTGAGCTTAGCTTTGGGCGCCGCGACCTCTTTCCGAACTACCTTGGTAGCTGAAGCGTTCGCTTTGGGGGCAACGTTAGCGTTGCCTTTTGGCTTTTTCGCCTGACTACTAACCGCTTTCACGGGTTTCGCCGCGACTACTGGAGCCTTTTTGTCCCCTTTTTGCGCCTGAATAGGTGCTTTCAGGGGAACGGTCGCTTTGACCTTTGGGGCTGCCGAGGGCGCCCTCGTTTCCGCCGCCTTCGGGTGTTTTGGGCACCCTTTGTAGTTGGCGGTATGAGGACCACCGCAAAGGACGCACTTAGCGGGCACATCCCTTGCTTTGGCACAGGAAGCCGTCGGATGGTCACCAGCGCACTTCACGCAACGAGGTGCACCGTTGCACATTCGTTGGGAGTGGCCGTAACGCTGACAGCGATGACACTGGCCGACTTCCGTCTTCTTCTTGGCGCTCTCGACAGTTATGGTTAAAGCCATGACCGTCTTGAGGTCAAAGATCCGTTTGGCGTCCGCGGTCTTTTTCAAGACGCACAGGACTAACGGGATCGGCCTCCTTTCAGAGCCCTGGCGCATACGTTTTACCGTATCGGGCCAGAATCCCTGTTTTCTCAGGTCGGCAGCAATGCTGTCCTCCCCGATACTGGTAGGGACGCCTCGAAAAACCACCTTTAACGGCTTTTCCTCCGGTAGAGAGAATGTGTGGTACTGGTGTTTACCAGCCATCAACATCTTCACCAGGGCGCGATAGGCTTCCGCGGTGGGGAGCTCAATCTTGATTCCTTGCGGAACCGCTCTGGCTTTCGAAAAGGCGATCCGAAGTCTCGCCATCTCCGCCGAAATGGAATCCCAGTTTTCCTTCGCATGAAGGATTACCGGGGGGACCCGCTTGGAAACGTGTTCCAATCGAGGACGCACGGCCTCCGAGTACTCGTCCTCCAGGTCGCTACTGGCCTTTCTTTTCCCGTTGGATGGACCGACTGCCACGTCGACATCCATTTTACCCGCCGGGATGGAAGCCAACGCCTCGGCGAATGACCTCGGAGTGGAGGTGGTCGCCGCCTCCTCGAGGGAGGCGGTGCGCCCTGCCGCGCTGGTCGTCGCATCCGCGAGGGAAGCAGTACGGCCTGATGGTGCTATGGCTTTCGCCTCCACTGGGGAGGCAGTGCTGCCAAGGACGGGGGTTGTTTCGGTTGTCGCCTTCTCGGGGATGGCGGTACTAACCTTACGTGTGCGTTTGGTCGCCACCTGCTCAGGGGAGGCGGTGCGGCCTGCCGCGCTGGTCGTCGCATCCTCTAAGGAAGCAGTACGGCCTGGTATACCTGCCTTGGCTGCCGCCTCCGCTGGGGAGGCAGTTCTGCCAATGACTGGTTTCTTGGTCGCCGCCTTCACGAGGGAGGCGGTGCGGCCTGATGATTTGGCTGCCGCCGCCACAGGGGAGGCAGTCTTGCCAAGAACGGGGGTGGCGTTGGTTGCCGCCTTCACGGGGATGGCGGGTCTGACCTTACGCGCAGATTTAGTCGCCGCTTTCAACGAGGAAGACGGACGGCTTGGTGGAACGGGTCTCAATGTCCCGTTCTTATCGATGATGTGTGTATCGACCACGCTTGCTAACAAGCGAAAGTCTCCACACGATGCGGATAAAGTTTTCTTCTCCATTTTAAGAGGCAATTCTGCCACCTCAAAACGGTTTGGAAAACCCAACCCAACCCTAAGGCCCATAACCCACTTGCGCGACAGGTCGCGCGCGATTTGTCGCGATTTGTCGCGCGCGGATAAATTTCATATGTCGTTATATTGTTCATAACCCACTGCCTCTATTTTGCGGTTCTTCCAATACCGTTGGAAAATAGTTGAACGTCTCTTCATATTTAATGCCATCTTTTAAACGAACAAAATTATGTAAAACGCAGCCTGTTTTTACTATATCTATAGCAAAGTCAACATCAACATCAAGTGGGCGGTGAAAAATTCGCCACTTATTGGCCAAAATTCCAAATGAACATTCAACATACCTCCTAGCTCTACTTAACCTATAGTTAAACGTTTTTTTTTTCCGAGCTTAAATTCGTACCGGGATAAGGCCGCATAATATTTTCGGTAAGAGGGAAGGCTTCATCGCCGACAAACACATACGGCATTAGGGTGGAATCAATTGACGTAATTGGTTGCTTTTCTGGTATTTGCAATGTTTTGTTTATTAACTTTTGATACAGCGTTGAATCTTTAAATATTGTTGAGTCGCTACATTTGCCATAAGCTCCAACATCGATATATATAAATTTGTAATCAGCATCAGCAATGGCAAGTAAAACAATTGAAAAATATTTTTTGTAATTGAAATAAAGGGATCCACTTCGTGGTGGTTGAATAATTCTGATGTGCTTCCCATCTACAGCACCTATGCAATTTGGAAAGTTTGCTCGCTGCTGGAATATCCTCGCTATATCTTCCCAAACTTCTTTTGTAGGTTCTCGTAAGTATTCGCTCTTCAATTCAGACCATAAAGCAGTGCATACTTGTTTAACTATTGTCCTTACAGTAGTCATTCCAAGCCTAAAGTTATGACAAAAATCTCCGAAACTACAACCAGTGGCCAAATACCTGCAAAAAGTAACATTAATATTTATTAATAATAATTACATTTATTTTCAGTAAACAGCTTTTTATTTAAAATATATTTTGTAGTACTTAATATTCAACCGAATAGGAGTTACTTTTGTAATATCCTGTATATTACAAATTTTACAAATATTTGTTGTAACTATATGTTTATTTCAGGTATACAAATCCAGAAAAAATGGAAAAATCTTAGGGACAGCTACTTTCGGGAATTACGACGTATAAAAAATGTAAGAAGTGGTTCCGCTGCTCCTAAGAAAACCCAGTACATATATTTTGAGCAATTAAACTTTCTTAATGTGGTAGCAGCAAATGCTCCAACTTCATCCAATATGAATAATGAAAACGCGGAAACCAATTCAGATAAAGAAAATGCGTCAAATATTCGCGCACATCAAAAAAAACGAAAGAGAAGTATTGATGATCCCATTGGTACCGAGATGGTTAATGTATTAAAATCGAGTATTCATAACAGAGAAGAACGTGAAAATGATTCGGATAAATTATTTTTATTGTCTATGTTAGAAGACTTTAAAAAAATTCCAAGCTCATTGAAACCAATGGCGAAAATTGATATGATCAATATTTTACAAAAGTATAACACATATCAACCAACCTATACGCATTCAAATCAGCACATCCAAAGTACATCCAATCAAANTGGTATACCAGCCTTGGCTGCCGCCTCCGCTGGGGAGGCAGTTCTGCCAATGACTGGTTTCTTGGTCGCCGCCTTCACGAGGGAGGCGGTGCGGCCTGATGATTTGGCTGCCGCCGCCACAGGGGAGGCAGTATTGCCAAGAACGGGGGTGGCGTTGGTTGCCGCCTTCACGGGGATGGCGGGTCTGACCTTACGCGCAGATTTAGTCGCCGCTTTCAACGGGGAAGGCGGACGGCTTGGTGGAACGGGTCTCAATGTCCCGTTCTTATCGATGATGTGTGTGTCGACCACGCTTGCTAACAAGCGAAAGTCTCCACACGATGCGGATAAAGTTTTCTTCTCCATTTTAAGAGGCATTTCTGCCACCACAAAACGGTTTGGAAAACCCAACCCAACCCTAAAAAGGGCGCTCTTAGTTTCGAAAGAAACTTATCTGCTCCTTACGCCTTGACGAGGTCACCCAGGTAGAAAATGGTAGAAAATTCCCCCTTCCTTCGCTCACGCAGCAGGTCGGACGAATTCTTCAACTTCTCTTCAGGCGATGTTGCTCTCTTCAAGGCTCGAATCGGACTTGAAAGCTCGAATCGTTGCTTCCCGTACGACAACAAAGATACAGTTGGTCAAAGTAAACTGACGTTGTTGCTGACGTGATGCATGCTGTTCATGCCGTTTCTTATACCAAAGAAACCGTCTCATGCAGCCCCATCCACGGTCAATCGGTGTTGCGCGTCATAGATAAGAATTAATTAAACTAACAACTAATTTAAATATTGTGAGTACAAGGGGAAGAATTAAAAGTAAGATCAATTTTAAATATCTTTTCTTTTATTTTATTTCTTTTCTTCTTTTATTATTGAAATCCACCAGCACCTTAAAATATTTGCCCCGGCTTCTTGTCGCGCGATCACATACATTAGTTTTAGATACATAGAACAAAAGGAATTTTTGTTAATTATTCAATAACTATAAGAAATATACTCAACAAACTCTACACATTTGTTATCAGAAAGAAATAACAAATTATTTTAGGTCTTATTAGTTACTTCTAAAAGCTCGAAAATAAAAGATGGGAAAAAAATTCTACCTACGCCACTGAATTCTTCGTACAAAAGTTGCCCATATAATGTTTTATTTATAATATTCCATCTTTAATAATAAGTGAGATATTCGCGATTGTCGTTTTCGCAAAATTTTCAGTTTTTGCCGATAAGGCGAAACTAAAAGACGGTACCTATACTTTTTTCTATCTCTTTTAGTTTCGGAGATATGATTCAAATTCGATGTCCGAATAGGCTAACTCGAAAACTATAAAAGTTAGAAGAAAAGTAGCTGACATGTCATGATCTCGTTTTTCGAGAAACTGTTAATGCCGAAAACCTCATAGCGCTATCGTCTTTTATTTTTCCGCTAGAGGCCAAAATTGAAAATATCGTAAAACCCGCAAATGTAATTATCTTGGTTATTATTATAGGTGGAGTATTATAAATAAGACATTACATGGACACTTTTTTACAGAGAATTTGATGACGTAGTCAAAAAAGGTTTGTCGGTTTTAGATTTTGAGATATTATCACAATTTTCGTTTTTTTTAATGGAACCAACCACTGATTATTCGATTAATAAATTCGGTATTTTTTTCTGATTACAAAAATATAGGAAAACAAAAGACGATAGCGCTATGAGGTTTTCGGCATTAGCAGTTTCTCGAAAAACGAGATCATGACATGTAAGCTACTTTTTTTCTAACTCTTATAGTTTCCGAGTTAGTCTATTCGGACATCGAATTTGAACCACCCTGTACACATGGTACGTGTACAATTGGTTCGAATAGGGCGCATTTTTGAATAAATGACTATGTTAACAAGTAATACTGTCATATACAAGACGACGCCAACCCACACGAGGTTCACCAGGTGGCACAAAATAGTGTACCACAAAAAGGTTTTCATTGGTCCGTAGTTCTTCGGAAACGACGTTGGCGAGGCCATCACCGTCAAAGGCGAGCGCTGCAGATAAATGATAACCAATTTTTTTAGCCCAATTTGATCGACGTGGACGACATATGGTACGAACAATTTGTGGGTGTTAAGATTGTGCTATTTAACCGCTTTAGGTTTTTTCTTGTGGGGTTGTCGTTCACAGCAACAGCTTGTTTAATTCCATTTCAACATCGACCCATTCCTATTGGAACACCCGTTAGTAGTGGTATCGTTGTTCTAGTTTTTAGGAGAGATTGTATTGTTCGTTTTCTAACCACTAGTGCCATTTTATTTTAAAAACTTTGATTCGAGGGAACATTTAGTTTATATAAAAAGAACTAGTAAAAAAAACCAAACGGGGATTTTCAATTAGTGGGTGATATCAAATTAAAATTGATAGTGTAACGACCACTTGTAATTACCCCATAAAGACGACCTTTCGCAATAATACAGATGTAAAAATACGAAAAAAAAAAACTGTTAGATTTCGATGTTTTGGTAAAGTTTAGTAAAAAGCATAAACATACAGGGTGATGCTCACCTATACCCATAAACTTGGGGATTTATTCCTCATGACAAATAATGAGTAATAGGTGAAAAAAATTGTAGCAAAAGTTTTTTAGTTTCTTAGATATCCATGAAATTTACTTTCAAATCAAGAATACATTTAAGATTTTAAAATGACATCAAAGTAAGTGTTCCAAGTTGTTTCCAATATTTTCTATACACAATTGGGCTCGCTGAATCCACGATGTCCCACTAGCGCGGCCTAAACCAGGATGTTGGCGGATTGTCTCGGCAGTAATTTGTACTTGATTTCGCAATCATGCGAAGTAATGAATGCTAATCACTTCCTCAGCTGCAATATTAAATGCCTGTGTTAATCACTGTACGCCATCCTCAGTATTAGCTAAGAGGACGGCATTTATCTGCATAGCACTCATCTTGATTTTATAATCATTCATAGTCTAACCATGGTTTATATTACATACTTTGTAATGTTTTTGCTCTGTTCTAATTCTTTTATCCTTACATTTTCGAACGTTTTGATTAGATCAACGAAACAGAGGAAGGCTGCCTGACGTTTTTTCGCTGGAGTTCTATCTAAGTCTTTGATACATTTTCGTCAACATTGTGTGATTCGCACATGTCATTCTTCATTTCGTTACTAAATTTCGCCATGGATTATTTGTGTAGGCAACTCTTGTAATCAGAAGCACGTGAGCAAACGATACACTCAAATGTACGTAAATATTTTTTTGCAGAAGATGAAATAAGTATGGTGGTGCCAGTTCTAAACAGATGAGATCGTGTAAGATGATTTCTGGAAGCAAAGACTGCACGCTTTGAAGATGATATGATAGCGCGGCTTAAACCAGGGTATTAGTGGATTGTGGGCAGCTGTTTGTATCTGATTTCGAAATCGTTGCTCAGTATTAACTTCGAGAGACTGAGATTGAGGTCGGGCGATCGAAATGGCGACCGAGCTGTCCATCTTCCGGGAAATACCTTATCTAGATGTCGTTGGATATCTATGAAACTAAAAATCTTTTACTATAATTTTTTTCACCTATTACCCATTATTTATCTCGAGGAATACCCAAATTTATGCGTATAGGTTGATAATCACCCTGTATACTGGTGTTTATTAGTGATGGGAATACCCGGAGCCTACGATATTCCAGGCCGTACTGTGATGGTGGGGGTTTGGGGTATAAACTACGATGACAAAGACGGACTATAGCAGTGTAGCCGTTTTAAGAAGACGTTCATCGTTCTACGTGGATAGAAAAAAATATTTGTTTTTATGTGGCATTAAATTTTCTTACTTTCCTACTATTTTCTGCAAAATTATTATTATTTATGATTTTTGTATAATTATTTAAAAATATATTGCACAGAACCGATGTAACTTTATTTTCTAGTCTAAGCTTAACTCTGAGAAAATATTAACTAAAAACACAATCTTCTTTATAAAAAGAGGAAAATCTGATGAAAAACAAAAATGAAAAATTAAATAAGACGCAGAAAACCTACAGAAAAATCCCTGAAAATATCTAACGTTTAAAACTGTGAGGACGCTCCGACCACCTCTCAGCTCGACAGTTAAAACACGACTGAGCGGTACCCCGAGATGAAGAATCGTACCCTGAGATTCGAGTCTCCCCACCATTACAGTATGGCCTGGAATATCGTAGGCTCCGGAATACCGCTCATAACCGTGTCGCGCTCCAGGAACGGTCGCTATACAAAAATACCGTTCCAAAATGCCGCTCCAAAATACCGTGACCTTGAGCAAAAACATTTTGATTTCGTAGCAAGTTAGAAAAAAATATATATTCCCTACCCCTAATTATCAGATTTTTAAAAAATTACACGCTATCCGAAAATTGAAAAAACAACATATTAAGGGAGCCTTAAACAAATATCAATATAACGGCTTGTAACCTGATTGTTTTTGTCGGAAACGTACAAGGTAAAATTTTAGTAACGTTCCGAATCGGGTATTTTAAAAATAGCGCCGGAACGGTACGTTCCATTAGATTTTATGCTCCAAAATATCGTTCCTCAAATACCGTACCATCACTACAAATATGTAAGTATATTATAGTAACGAATCTTACTGTTCCAAACAAAAACTAATACAAATACTAAATAAGTATATTAAATGTATATCATAAAAGCAACGAAATGAAACTTACCTATCTAGCATTTTCGGTACCAACGGGGGTTGCATTACTGCTGCAAGAAGGGAAACCTATTGTTTTCGCTTCAAAAGTTCTAACGGAGACCCAACAAAGATACGCTCAAGTTGAAATGGAGCTATTAGCCGTGACATTCGGATGTGAAAAATTCAAACTGTATGTTTATGGCCAAATAATAACGATTGAAACTGACCATAAACCATTGGTAGCATTATCACAGAAAAAACTGTATAAGTTAACAACAAGGTTATAACGACTGATGCTAAAATTACAATCTTATGACTTTGAATTGATATATGTATAAACCGGGAAAGTATATCTACCTGGCTGATGCGTTGTCAAGAGATTTTGATAATGAAGGATCTGACACAGAAGTGGAATTTGGAGACTTGGAACTTCAGGTAAATTTGTTGATAGAGTCATTGCCGGTTACAGAAAAGGTATGGAGGATTATTAAAGAGGGAGCAGAGGTTGTTAGGGAGTATCAGAGTGTTAAAAACATGATTATGAACAAATGGCCAAAATACAGGAAACATACACCAGAGGAACTAAAACCATATTATGATATAAAGAACAACTTAACAATTTGTAAAGACATTATATTTTTTGAAAATAAGATACTTATTCCGAATAATCTAAAAAAAGAAATGTTAGAAAAAATACATTGCGGACAGCCAGGAATCACGAAAATGAAAAATAGAATCAGAAACAGAATTTATTGGTTAAATATAGGAAAAGACATCGAAAAATATGTAAAAAAACTGTGATACTTAAATTGTATTGTGATATCTTTACAAATACAATCTTAAAAATATTTTATTCATATGGGAATGCCTCCCTCCATATATCCTTTGAGTGATATTTAATTATTTTAAATTGTAATTCACGAAAATGTTATGTCGGTATGAATTAAGCTGTAAATGAAAAGAATTTACCAACAATATTATTATACTTAATCAAAGGTCATAAACTAAAAAAATTAAAAAACATCGATACTATAAATTGGTAAATAATGTCTTCCATCGTATCCAGGGAATGGATACGCATAAGATCTATACTTTAGGAATGAAGTGCTTGTCACCAATCCACTCCAGCCAAGACAACATGTTTATCAGAAAGCAAAATCAACAATTACTGCTCTCCATGTTTTGACAAGCATTTTAGACGAGACAATTGCAAGTGCTTTCATAGACATAGAGAATGTTTTTATAATACCTCATACAAATTCATAGAAATAACTCTAAACGTAAACAACATACGTTCGTCGCCGATCAAATGGTGTATAGGCATGCTGAAAAGTGGGCAGACCGCAGTCAGTCAGACAGTCGTTGACTATTAAGGCACTTACAGGTGTCCATAAGAGGATCTTATAAGGGGTGTTCTCACCTCTCCTATGGTGCCTAGTAGTTAATACTTGATGAACATCTTAAAAAAAGTTATTCATAATTCAGGGATACACTGATGACCTGGTAATCACAATCCGAGATAAATATGACACAATCATAGCCCAACCAACTGCAGAAAGCCCTACTACTTACTAGCACTTGGGGTAGCAATGAGATCGACGTTAATCCAAACAAAGTCGAAATAGTTCCATTCACACGGAGAAGGAAGCTATTAACTTCAAGACAGAAGTATACCTAGGAGTAATACAAGGCAAGGTACTGTAATCTTAAACAACGAGTGTCTCACTGGGCCTACCGAGCAATAATCAGATCCATGGTCGTCTATGCCTCACTGGTTTAGTGGCCAAAAACAAATCAAAAGACAGCACAACAATAACTGGCACAAATCCAGCGGAGCATATGTTAATATAACATGTGCAATGAGATCTTGTCCGCCGACTGACCCTCTCGGTCACACACCACTTCATTTATACATACAAAAGGAGACAGCTTTAAGTGCCTTATCACTGAACATGCTTTTCACTCAATTAGATCCAGGGTAACCTCAGAGGACACATCGAAATCCTCAACGACACTAATGTGAGCCTCAACTTAAAAGAAGAACCCTTGCCTGGTACACCGATTATTCAAAGCCAGTTGTATCAGTTTCTTCTCAGCTCGGATATAACCATTTTTCAAGCAGAAGTTCTTGCTATAAACTTCTGCACCGTTTTGAACCTAGAAAAGGGACAGAAAGGTGCATCCATAAATATTTTCACAGACAGTCGGGCCGCCCTAAAAGCAATCCAAGTCTATACGTGTGAGTCCGGATTGATCAGAGAATGTACTTAGAGCAACTTGAGAGAACTCGCTAGAGGCAATAATGTTATTCTATGATGGGTTCCAGGTCACAGATATATGGAGGGCAATGAAAGTGCGGAGAAGCTGGCGAAAGAGGCAGCGAGAACGGCTTTTATTGGACCCCTACCCGGTTGTGGACTACAAAATAGCCACTCAAAACAAGATTAATCAATAGTTGGGAGTACTCAAAGGTAGTCTTACGCTGGAAAGAATTCATAGACAAGCGATGATTATGATAACTCCGTCGCAAAACATTTTTTTTTATTTTGAAAATCATTCTTGTATCGAATATGGTATATTATTTATATGTTGCATTACTTCTATCTTATATACAAGATTGTAATTACAAAATTGCCCGAATAAAGTGACTATTATTACGTGCCACACAGCGAACATCATAATGGATATTCTATGCGAACGATTTGAAGGTGGGTGTTAAGCAGCAGAAACGATGTAAGAAAACCAAACGATGATTGATGATGTGTAATGGTTATCGGCAACATCATTTTTAACTAAATTTGATAGCGCAACGACCACTTGAATTTAATTACCCAATAAAGATAATTTTACGTAATAACACGGATGTCAAAATACGATAACAAAATTGAAAGTTAGATTTAGATAAAATTTGTAAAAAATACTTCTATAAACATATAAAAATCTATTGCGCAACCTCGACGGTTTGCAATTGACAGTAAATACCGTAAACAATGTGTTACATGCATTTATTGGATTATATTATTCATTACATTACATGTGTTACATGCGCATTTATTTACGGTATTTACGTTTTTACGGAATTTTTGAATTGTAAAGAAATTATTTTACAAGAGTTATCTTTTTATATATTTTTTTACTCATATTTAAGGTAGATAGCAGTGGACGCCATAACCTACACTCTGAACAGATCAGGAAAATGTATAATAAACAATAAAACTATTTATCAATTATGGTTTAATAAAGAATTCGACTTGGAAAATTTTAAAATATTTGAAAGTGAAGGATACATACATGTCCCGAAACAAAAAAGAAGAAAATGGGATAGTAAAAGTAAAAAAAGTCTTATTCATGGGATATGAAGTGGATACGAATGGGTACAGGGTTTATTGGCAAGAAACGAAACGAATCGAAGTTGCTAGAGACATCATTTTCAAACCAAACGTTCAAAATAAAAGTATTGAAAATCAAGAAAAGAAAGAACACGAGTACATAAAAGAGGATTCGAGAGAGGAAAAAGGAGAAAAAGTAAATGGAGAAGAAGTTAATAGAGAAGAAGTGAATGGAGATGAAGTGAATGGGCAGAAAAAAGACGAAAAAGGAAAAAACAGTACAAGTGCAAAGAAAAAGAAGAGTGTCAGAAAAATTCAAAGATTTTGTTTTGCTAACCTATAAAGAAGTTTTAAAAGACGAAAATAAAGACGAGCGGAAGAATGCAATACAAGAGGAAAAGACTACTACCTTTTCCACCAAAACTCAGGTTAAATCTGCGAACAATGCCAAATATTCTATACGTTCCGATTCTCATCTGATCTATCGTTGTCCAACATTTCAGAATAAAACCCGGAATGAGCGATTAAATTGCGCTCGAGATAAAAATTTGTGCAGAAATTGCTTAAGTCTTTGTCATTCCACGGGCAGCTACAACTCTGCGTCTCGTTGTAAAGTTTGTCGTCAGCGTGCTGAACTAGTGCTCTATGTATTGAATGGTCAGCGAGTGACTGGAAGGCCTGGTGAACCTGTAGCTGTGGAATCGGTGAACCTGTCGGAATTGGTTTGGCTGGTTGTTGATGAGAACTTTACTATAGACTATACAGGGTCTTCTCCTACTTAAGCAGTCACCGCCTATTGCGCTGTCGTTGATTCATCATTAGAGATATGTTTGCAACGTTTCTGGGAAATCGAACAAGTTGAGACACAACTTTCTTTATCTGCGGAAGAGGCTGTTTGTCAACGTGCACAAGACGGATGTTTTGTACTCCTTGAAAAGCGACTTTCTCGATATTCCGAATTAAAGTCCGCTTATTCTGAATTCATACTCGATTATCTCAAATCTGAGCATATGACATTGATAACATCTCCTGTCTTCGACAAAATCACCAATTACTACTTGCCTCATCATTGTGTTTTGCGTCCTAATGGTCCGTCGACGAAGCTTCCAGTTGTTTTCGATGCGTCTGCCAAAACATCTACGGGTGTTTCTTTGAACGACATTATGTCAGTTGGTCCGAAGCTTCAACAGGATATTGTTCAAATCTTGCTCCGATTTCGATGCCATGTAATTGCATTGATTCGTACTTGTAATTGCACATTTAAGTTGTGTCTTCAGAGAAATTTAATAGAGTTATTGGCTCGGGGTGGTTTCGAGTTACGCAAGTTGGCCAGTAATAGCCGCGATATATTGGCAACTGTTTCCGAGTTTACTGTTCAACTACCTGTTTCTTTCGACAATGAAGAGCCATCTTTTGTCAAAGTGCTTGGATTACAGTGGGATCCTACTACGGATGAATTCTGTTATTCTTAAGGTGTGTCCACACATTGCGCGGCAAGTGCGCGGCAGCTACACGCGGCGTTCGTCGGACACAATTCTGCCGCGTACCATTTTGGACGTATCAAGGAACGTGTGCGTGGCAGTGCTACTCGGCATATGCGAAAATTAAATTTATTTTTCCGTATTCAGAATTCTAGAATTAATAAAATTCGATATTACACCAGTCTACAAAGCACGCGCTAAACTTGGCCAAATATTAGTTAATAACATACACTCCTTTGATGACAAACTGAAAAGTAGTATGTACAGACTTGACTGTAATGATTGTGACTCTTTTTACATAGACCAAACTAGCCGGAATATCGGTACCAGATTCAGAGAACATTTAAATAAAGAAAACTCTTCTGATAACCCTGCCGTCTGTGGTTCTCGAGGTCCTTTTCCTTCTGAGTTGATTACTATGAATTCTTGGTGGTCTGGACCCTGTTGGCTTTCGGATCCCTCCAGTAATTGGCCATCGATTAAGTCTATTGATGAGACACCGGGTGTTCTCGTTGAGGCTAAACCAAGTGTTGTTGCTACGTTCGGGTTGGAAACTAATTTTTTGAACGATCTACTTCAGAGGTTTTCATCTTTGGCAAAAATAAAGAGAATTATTGGTTACATATTACGCTTCATTTCCGCATGTCAGCTGCGCAACCAACACTATTCACTGCAATTATCTACCTTTGAGTTACAAAATGCATTGGATAAATTAATTCACCAAGTTCAGAAAACAGAGTTTTACACGACTTTCAGCGCATTCGGGAAAACAAGGTTCTGCCACATCCCTTCCGAAAATTAGCCTTATTTATAGACCGTGAAGGATTGCTCAGGGTGGGTGGTCGATTGAGGTATGCCGATTTGGATTTTGATGCTAAGCATCCTTTATTGCTTCCTAGTAAATGCCGTTTGACTGAATTAATTATTGAGGATGCCCATTGTCGATATTTGCACCCAGGTTATCGTACCCTACATGCTCTTTTATCGCAACAATTCTGGATCTTGTCTCCTCGTTCTTCCATCTACAATGGCTTATCAAAATGCATCCGTTGTTTTAGAGCAAAACCTAAATCATATAGTCCTATAATGGCAGACTTACCAAAGTATCAGGTATCGCAATTGAAACCATTTTCTGTAGTGGGTGTTGATTTTGCGGGCCTATTCTCAATTTCCTTAAATAAATACAGAGGTGCTAAGACAACAAAAGCATATATAGCGGTTTTCGTCTGCTCTGCTACAAAGGCCTTGCACTTGGAGTTGGTGTCAAATCTGTCAACCGAAGCATTTATCGCAGCTCTACGCCGATTTACTTTACGTCGGCGTCGTGACCGGATTGAAATGATATTCAGTGATCAAGGTACAAATTTCATTGGGGCCAACAATCGTTTGAAAGAGTTTACACTGTTAGCAAATATGGAGCTTGGCTTAAATTGGTCTCTTAATCCACCTTCGTCACCTCATTTTAACGGTTTAACGGAGGCTGGTGTTAAATCCGTGAAGACCCATCTGGTAAGAGTCATTGGAGACCAGATAATGACATACGAAGAATTGTATACGGTGCTGACACAGATAGAAGCCGTGTTAAACTCCAGGCCACTACAAGCAATGAGTTCTGACCCCAATGATTTTCAAAAGCTTGACACCGAGTCATTTTTTGGTCCTAGAACCATTAAACTCAACTGTACCTGATCCTGATCTTATGTTAGCGCGATTAATATCGGACGTCTGACGCGTTGGCAAGTGCTGCAGAGCATGGTACAGAGTGTTTGGAAGAGATGGCGTGGAGAATATTTGCACACACTTCAACAAAGATATAAATGGAATAAGAACTTGCCTGCTATCACAGCTGGAACTGTGATAGCAGTACTCACTGTCCAGAGTGAGTATAAACGCCCGGTCGTAAAATTATGTCCATTACCGTTGGACGAAAATCTGAAGAAAATGTACCGACGATTACCTGTAAAAAATAATTTCTTTTTCTTTCTTTTGTTATTAATTTACTTACCGCATTTCGCATTTATTGTTAGTTTACTTACCGCATTACGCATTTATTGTTAATTTCTGATCGCATTTTCGTATTTATTGTATTTACCGCATACATTTATCGCATTCTTTGTCGCACTTCGAGATGCTCACGACTTTTATTTTGTAAAAAAAACTGCATATACTTTTTTTTTTTGGTGGATGGAATGTTTAGCCCGCGCTAAACGATTTAAATTAAAAGTACTTTTAATTCATAATCGCAATGTAATTCGTTGTATTTTGGTGGAACGGCGCGTTCGCACCCCCACCTACGCATTATCAAACTTCTTCGCGCATTACTTTTAAAGAGAGCCAGTATCAGCCAGTATGTCCTCTACTTTTCATTGATAGATGTACTTATTGCTCTATTCTTTTCGCTGGCCATTTTGACTATACTTCTTATGCATTTGTATCATTTGTGTCAACAGTGTCAATTTTTAGAGCAAAAATTTTATGCTGTTTATAAAATACTTATTTATCGTTTACGGGCGGACGTTGTAAATATAAATGATAAACAAGTGTAGTAGCTTAATGAACCAAAAGTTATATTTAAAAGTTATATAATTAAAAAAAGACATGTGTATACATGGTTACAAAACAATAATAAATATTAGATCTTACCAGATCTGACTATAAGTCGTGTGTAAATTTATTACTACATACATAGAAATCACAACAAATTAAGCCTTTTGAACTAGTTACCGAAAACATAGTTGGGCAGGTTTGGAATGGGAAATTTAACCACGGATCAACTGTTTACTGTTAAGCAAATGCTAACTAAAGTTAAAAATAACATTCAACATACGAGCCGTCCGATTCGATTGCCCAAGAACAATAATTGTTCTATATGTTGCATGAATTGGAAATACTGACAAAGATGGCAAAGCTTATCAAAGTGACAATAACATGTGCCAGGCATTCTTCAATCTGGCGTTAGAAGACGTTATAAGGAAATCAGAAGTAGATGTTTGTCAGCTCACCTGCGGACAAACAAAACAGTTTAGCTGACAGCAGGGTCGCGGATGACGTTAATATAATGGTACGATTAAATGCAAAAAAATTAGTACTGAAAATCAGATACTGTGATCACCTCGCCTGTGATAACTGATGATGACATCAAACTCTTTTGTTTCCTGGACATGAACCTTGCTAATGATGGCAAGTAAGATACAGAAACAAGAAAGCGCGTAGTTCTTGCTAATGAAGCCTGTTTTAGCCAATAACCTCCTCATTTGTGGTTTTAAAGAAAAATTTTCCAAATAAAAAATTCTGTATTAATTGTGGCGTATTTTTTGGCTATATTTGCTTGTTTACATTGTTTTTTGTTTCATTGTGATAGCAACCAACATTATTATTTTAAATGGAATGCATATATTTTTTTACCACACCTGTATACGTATAGTTTGTTGGGTATATGTATTTCTTATAGAATAATTTACAAAAATTCTTTCTATTCCTTCTGAAACGATTGTATGTATTCAAAAGTGAATGTTGCTACGGTGATAACCATACTATGATACAAACTAATGTTCTTAAAGTCATTACATTTTTGGGCAGAAGGCTTAGGTCAATGTTAAATTGTTTCAAAGTACGAAACGTCAAAATAAAACAACACTGAATAAAACATTACAATGAATTTCGAAAATTAGGAAAAAATAAACCGTGATTAATAGCCGTAAACAAAACTAACCGTATCCAATATTTTTTTCGGGGATAACATTCCCGTATTAATTGGGGTTTCCAAAAAAACTGACCTATCCTAACATTACCCAACATTTTTGTCAGATTTGATTGACATTTTCAACAAAACTAACCTAGCTCAACTTTTCTTTTTTGGAAGTCATTGTTCATTTTGTTTTAATCGAGCGTGTTTTGCAAATTGCGTGTCTTTTAAGAACTTTTCTACTTCTTTGTCAATGTCTTCATTTGTTTTCATAAGAGCATTAAGATGAATTTTATTATGTAATGTTTTTTGAAATAGATTCCAGTTAGTGAATTTATTAGTTAGTGATAAAAAGTAGTGATGTAACGAATATCCGCAACTGCGGATAATCCGCATTGTTTTGAGGATCCGCATCTGCATCCGCATATATTTTAACGGAGCTTCGGTCAGGCCAGTGTTGGCATTAATAAATAAATTTTTAAAATCGCTTGAGACATGCAGTTCTGTGTTATATGTATATAGATATAAAATAGGAAAATTACAATAGAAATATTATTTTCATTAAAATTTTAGTTTGCAACTTTTTTCAATAACTTCGCATCTGTTAAATCCGCATCCAAAAATCCGCATCCGCGAAATTAGAATTAAAAAATCCGGTTCCGCATCCACATCCGCTAAAATTTGTTACATACTTTGTTATTTAGTATAATAACACTGATCGACAAGGTTTTTGCCACACGGATTCTGTATGCTTATTATTACTTCACTAC
This sequence comes from Onthophagus taurus, assembly GCF_000648695.1. Classification (NCBI taxonomy): domain Eukaryota; kingdom Metazoa; phylum Arthropoda; class Insecta; order Coleoptera; family Scarabaeidae; genus Onthophagus; species Onthophagus taurus. The sequence goes on along the minus strand of NW_019280660.1, from coordinate 45,516 downwards.
ACACCCTCATTATAAAACAGAAATCATTTTTTCTGTCAACTACAAATTTGGTGTGACAACCACTTATGATTTTACTGTATTTTCCACTAGCATTACTGTACGTAGTGTCGAATTGCATCAAGTTATCCTTTAAAACAGTGTCAAATTATGAGTTTAGCATACATAAGAAAAATCATTGTATTGTGTATATTTGTTTTTCTGTGGCTCATCAAGATAAGTATTGGGCACCGTTATCGGTTGGGTAAAAGGAACCTGCACCTGCAATGCCAAATCATACAAATGACACAGCAAATGATGTCATCGATTTACCTTCATGTAGTGCAATCGAAGATGAAATTCATGATCCAACCTAACTCAAGCTGATCTTAACGATTTGGTTCGTGACTTAAAATTAATATTAAAATTAAAATTGTCAAAAGCAGTCTGAATTGTTAGGATTCCAATTGAAAGAATGGAATTCGCTTCATCTTGATACGAAGGTGTGTCTTTTTCGTAGCCGTGACGAAGAACTAACAAAATACTTCTCATAACAAGAAAATGTAGTGTACATGCAATGATATAACTTCGGTGATGAATTTGGTAGATATTGAATTTGAACCACAAGATTGGCGCATATTTATAGACTCGTCATAATAAACCTGTTTTAAAGCTGTACCCTTGCAAAATGAAAATAGATTGCCATCTGTTCCGGTAGCATATGCTTCCTGTATGAAAGAAACTTACGGAAATATGAAATTGGTATTAGAAAAAATTCAGTATAATTAATTTTCATTTAAACTATGTAGTGACTTCAAAGTCATTGTTTTATTTCTCGGATTGCAGCTGGATTTTACAAAGTATTGTTACTTCTTATGTCAGTAGGACAGCAGAGATCGAAACAATCATTACCGCAAGAAAGACTGGCCAAAGCGCGAGTGCTTCACTCCTGGGAATAAAAATGTTTTACACCCTCCTCTTGTCGAGCCCACCAGAGTAGGTACTCTGCCACCACTACATATAAAACTAGGCATGATAAAATATTTTGTCAACGCCATGGATCGCAAAGGTTCAGGTTTTATGTACTTGAAAGAAAAGATTCCTAATGTTAGTGACGCTAAAATAAAGGAAGGAATTTTTGCCGGACCTCAGGTGAGAGAATTGATCAAAGATAACATATTCCAAGAAAAGTTGATCCCGTTAGAGGAATCTGCTCGGAAAAGTTTGAAAATGTCATGCAAAATTTGTTGGGCAACGAAAAAGCAAGTAACTACAAAGGTCTGATAGAAGAACTGTAGTATAGTGGTTTGTCCACATTCCTGGTGCGATCGGGTCTAGTGGTTGTGCCGAACCGTGCGAGCGTGTTACGACCAGTTACGACGGTTACGACCAGTGCGACCTAGCATGGTGAGAGGTGCACACGCGAGACGCGGTAGATACACACACACACAGACAATACGAACATATTCAAGGTCTATAGAACATAAGGTTACCCAATACCGATTCTCCTCCTCTGAGAGGCAAGGTGGGTCAGTGACGTAGCTGGTTCTATAAACAACACAACACGATGCGAGGTTTAAATATTTTATAAAGACTGTACCACAGTATAGGCACGTATAGGCTATGTTTTATTCTGACTGTATCGAACCAGTGACGTCAATCTGCAGGGTAATAACTGATACTACAGAGGCATAGGGAATTAGGTAACCTTATGTTCTGTAAACCTTGGAACATATTGAGAACTATTTAGTTTGGTTAAGAGTTTATTTGTAAATGGGTTGAATAAATAGTGTTAAGTCATAAAGTTGTTTATGTGAATAGTACCTACTACAAGAACTACTTTTGACTATCAAACATTGGGTTGAAATATGTCACTCAAAATTCACTTTTTATACTCGCACCTTGACTTCTTTCCTGAGACGTTAGCGACGAACATGGAGAAAGGTTCCATGAGGATATTTCCAGCATGACATTGTGTACGTATGTATGTATGTTGGGAGATTTTTATTGGACGCTTGTAACTCTTGCAAAAGACCAGTCTTAAGCCAAATATTCCAGAAAATTATAATTTGTGTTGAATTCGGTAATGCTTTTATTAAAACAACGAGAGCCGTTGATAGAAATACAATATATTGAAAATACTACTGAACTGTCAAGTCACTGAAAGTTTTCTACAAAATATTTTTATAACTAGCCACATCTAGCGGATGTACATAAAGGTATAGATCAGTATAGAATATAGATGGACAACACATTGCAATTTTCCTTAACAATTTTTACTTTTAAAAAACATATTTTCAATTTGTAGTTCATGTAAAGTCACAGTATTTTTTATAAAATATGGAAATTTATATTTTATTATTACAAAAAAAAAAAATAAATAGGGGTGCCAAAATTTTCCTACACCTGTTTTCCATTGTTAAAGTGCACGTGACAAATTAAAAGTTCAGTTTGGTCAATCAGTGTGAGTGACTGGTGAGTGATCTGAGTCCAGCCCTAACTCTTCTTCTATCTTAACGAAGATGTGAACATGATGAACCTGAACCTATGACATTCAAACTTTGGTAGGTACATATATTGTATAAAAACCAATCAAACATTGTTGGCGTCCTGATAGAGAAGGGCTTTATATATGTTCTGTGGAGAAGGGTGAAAACACAGTTGTGAAACGTCAAAACCCTGCTACATAATCAATTGATAAAGATTTATTCTTAATTTGAATATTTTATTCAATTATTTACTTACAATCTTTTTCTTAATTTAGTAAACAAGATGTTAAAAGTTTATAATAAATTCTACAAAAAAAAAACAAGAAGACATTCATTATTCAATAAAAAAATAATTTATCTTTTTATATCTACAATCTCCAAAAGCAGTTTTGAAACAACAATTTTAACCATGATGTAACTGCCTACTTATGCAACCAATTTCCCAAAAATGCACGTCAGCTGACGGCCAAGCGGGGCCCCCATTTATTTATAAACAGTAGTGCATCAAAAACCTAAACAGAAAACGAAATTTCATAATGTTCGTTGACCCAGAAGTGGTGGTTCTTTTCGAGGGTTACTCAAGAAAATTCCAGGATGTCCTTCAAGCGAATTGTACATGCACATTAATCAAAGCTCAAGTGAATATTATTGTTGATACGATGACAGCTTGGGATGGCGAGAGAATAAAAATGGCTTTAAAAGAGCACGATTTAACATGTAACGACATCAAATTCGTTATTTGTACCCACGGGCATTCCGATCATATCGGTTGTAATTATTTATTTCCAATGGCTCAACACCTCGTGGGATACAACATATCACAAAGGGATTCTTATAAAGAATTTGATTTTAACTCGGGAAGTCCCTACGAAATATGTCAAGGGATAAAAGTTATTGGAACTCCCGGTCACACGATGCAAGATGTTTCTGTTATAGTCTCGACGGTTAGTAGAGGAATAATAGCAATAACAGGGGATTTATTTGAGAATCAGCGTGATATAAGAAATCCGCAAATTTGGAAAGATGCTGGAAGTGACAATGAAGAGTTACAAGAAAAGCATAGGAAGGAAATTTTAAGATTTGCTGATTATATCGTTCCCGGACATGGACCGATGTTTAAGGTGTCAGAGTGTATTTAAGACAACCGTTTTTTTACGAGTGGGATGAATGAGATTTTGTTTGATTTGATGTGAACATTGATTATTTATAAATAAATTATGATGTTTTTTAATTGAGATTTTTATTTGATCCTAAAGAATTTTTGTTTTGTCTTTTAATTTGTAAAATTAAAAGTTTGAAACCTCTAAAATCTAACATTTTAACTTAATCAATTTAATTTAAAACAGAGCTAAACTTGTTTAAGTTTATGACAGAGATTTGCAAACTATATTAACCCTTTGTCTCCCGACGGTACTTTAAAGTACCGGTAGTTTTAAACACTCATTTTAAACTGTAGTCATCTATTCGGCACATTTAGAGCTGTCGATACTAGTATCTGCTATACAAGAAAGAACCTGTATAAAAAACGACGCAATCCGCACTGTAGGGTTTTTAGGTATATTTAAACTTATTCATCCAGATGTGAGGTTAGAAGTTTAGTGAAATGTGGTGTTGCTGAATTTTGTTGTTCAAAAAGGTATCTGAAACAGGTACAATATTGAGATTGATGTAAAAATGAGCCAAGCGAATACAGATGCCTTTTGGTTCTTGAACAAAGCTTTGACTGAAGAAGTTTTGGTTGAGGCTGAAAAAGTTTGTGTTTAATTAGAAAATCTCCCGCTGGATAATTCTGAACAGACACACATAGAAGATGAAGAAGATGACAATGTTATCACTAGTGCTAGTCTTCTTGGAAAACTATTATGGAATAATTACCAATTGTGAATTAAAGCATCTACTTTTCAGTGATCAAGACCATTTTAAAACATCACTCTTAGTTTTTGAGATATAAATTACTGGAGTTAATTAGTAATCTTAACCGTATTTTGAATAACTTTAAAAATTCCTGAAAAATCGATTTCTTGCATAATTATTATGGAATCATCATCAATTATTAATTAAAGCATCTACTTTCCAATGATCAAGTCCATTTCGAAATATCACTCTTAGTTTTTGAGATATAAATTACTGGAGTTAATTAGAAATCTTAGTCGTATTTTGAGTAACTTTAAAAATACCTGATAAAGCGATTTATCGGGAAATTGTTATAGAATTATTACCAATCACGAATTAAAGCATCTACTTTCCTATGACCAAGTGCATTTTGAAATATCACTATTAGTTCTTCAGATATAAATTACTGGAGTTAATTAGAAAGTTGGAAAGTGACATTGAAGTAGTAGAAGTACGTGGCAAACCACCTAAGAAGAAGAACAGGGCAGAAATCGATAGAAAATGGAAAAACAGACTGAAATTCCAGGATACGGTTATTCAGAGGGAATAATTGGTGATATTACTACAGATTATTTTGTATTTTGGCACTAGGAAGTTGGATGTGGATGAATCCATGATAATCTTCAAAGGGAGGTCAAGTATGAAACAATTCAATTCCATGAAGCCCATAAAATAGGGTTACTGACGACGTAGGACTTGGGAACCGTAGTTCGCACTGGATTACTTTGGGAAAAGAAAGAGGAAGGTGGGAAGATTGTTCTGATAAAGCTATTCAGTCCAGACCCCACTCAAAATGTATTGCGTGCGATGTTTATTTATATTGTAATGAAAGAAAGAACTGTTTTTCTGAATATCATAATGTGATTTAGCTAAAGCATGTGTTACTTATTTTCTAAAGTAATAAAAAATGTAGTATTTTTATATCAGCAATAAAAGTTTTTATATTCTGCAACATCACTCAAATATATTTTAATGCTTGATGTTACTCTCAAGTACCATTATCCCCATGGAATGGGGGGATAGTCATATTTTGCTAAAATTGATATTCTGTCACAAAGTTTCAAATTTTTTGATTTCTTGGGACACAAAGAGTTAATGAACTATTCGTAAAAAATTTAATGTTATGTTTGTAGGTGTAAAAGCTTTATTTATTTGTNTTTTTTCTCAAACATTGTAGACGAAGCAAAACATTTTTCGAATGAATGTTGTTTGGAATTAAGTTTGTAAATCAATTATGTAGTCAAATGTGAAATAAAATTTTTAAATTATCTTATAAATAGTGAACAATTTTCAGTATAACCGTAAGTAGTAGATTGTATGATTTAGTAGATTGTATTCTATGACACTACCATTGAAAGATATATTTCTTCACCCTACATCAACGTGCCAAATATGAATTTTATTGCGTCTATAGTTTTTCCAAAAAACCTTATGTCCCTCTTCAGTGAGACACCTATATTTTCTAATAAAGCTAATATAACAAATGATAATGAATTTAACGATGTTTTTCCTACCTGATCTCCCTACAAATTGCGATATTTCCTTCCAGGCATTATCTATTATTATTTGGTCTTTATGAGCCGAATTTAAAAGATCATAAATACACGGAAACTTTGCAACCACTTCCACCAACTTTTCATCTTCGCAACCTGTAAATGTTTCCATGGATATTTTTCGTTTTAAATCAAATTTAAATAAAATCACCACAGCAGTTTTCAATCTGCACAGGTTTTTTTTTAGAATTGACTAACGGCTGCGTCTATACTGCTCTTCGAGGGTGGGATTCTTATGATGCGTCTGATCGACAGGCCCCGACGTAATGCGTCCTTTTGCGACCCCGTAGTTACGCCACTGGGTAAGGATATATCTGCGATTTTAGAGTAGGTAAGGTCAAACATCAATAGGATTCAAAAAGACCTTTAACTCTGAAAGAACTTGAGGCAAAAGCTGTGGAGAGAAAAGTTTTTGGAGAAAACTTTGCAGAGTGAAAACAAAAAGTCTTCTCATTATAATATGTTATTAGTAGACGAATATGCAGATTTGGTTAAACAAGTAGAAGACGCGGAAAAGAACATCATTACAAAAAAGAAGACTGAAACGATTTCATGTTTTGAACATTGGTGATGTGAAAAAAATCATTGCACGGTGCGAAGGAAATATAAAATACTTTCTTCCACCTGATGAACTTTATGATGTGATTGACGCAGCTCATGTAGCTGTGGGTCATAGTGGTCGTGATAGGATGTTAACCGAGACATCAAAAAAATATGCCAATATCACAAAGGAAATAATAAGCCTCTATTTATCAATGTATGATGTTAGTCAATAAAAGAGGACAAAAAGAAAAGAGGGTTAGTTTTAAAGAGATTTCTTCATTCGGAAATGAATAGCAGATACCAAGTCAATTTGATTGATTTCCAAACACAACCAGACGGGAATTTTAAATTCATTCTAGTTTATCAAGACCATCTCACAAAATTTGTTCTCTTTCGTGCGTTAACATCAAAGAGGGCTGAAGAAGTGGCTTATCATTTGAATGACATATTCCTAACTTAAGTACGAAGGCTTTCACGGCCGGTGTGATTGAACTATCTAAACTGAACTAAAATTAGAACTAAAACTAAAACTAGAACTAACACTAGAAACCACCTTCGAACCAGTTTCTGAAGAAGGTTGCACCATGGCATACGAAACGTCAAACCTTTTCTTAAAAGACACACGGCAAAACCTGAAAGTTTCTAGTGTTAGTTCTAGTTTTAGTTCTAATTCTAGTTCAATATTCCTAACTGTAGGGGAGAGATGCATTCTTCAATCTAATAATGGCAGAGAATTTGTCAATAATGTTATAGGTGAATTCGCAAATCTTTGGTCAGAACTGAAAATTGTGCATGGAAAACCAAGGCACAGCCAAAGTCAGGGTTCTGTTGAACGTGCCAACCAAGACATTGCAAATATGATAAGTACTTGGTTCGACAAGTGGTCGGAAGGAATAAGGTATGTCCGATTCATGAAAAGTTGAGCTTACCACTTTGATATAAAACAATTACCTTACAAAGCGTTGTTCGGAATCGAACCTAGAGTAGGACTTTCTACTTCCTCGTTGCCTCAAGAAATCATAAATAATATTCAGGATGAAGATGACCTAAAGAAGGCAATCGAAGATGACAGCAATACTGAACAGTACGAAGACAGTGATGATGATAACATTGTGAAAATTGACACAAACGACATTCAAAATGCTAGAAAAATTGACAAATTCCATCCACCAGCTAACATTGGAGACACCCCGTAACCATACCTATTCCAGATGTAGACAAAGGCAGAGATGACCTTCGAAACGTAATTGGAGTAATGCTTCAAAAGACTGATGAGCGTCTTTACAAAGTTGGCACCAAACATGGCGTACTTCAAAAACATTATTGCAGGTATAATTTTATTAAAATTGTCCATAATTTTTTGTAATAGAATATTAATAATTATTTTTGATACAAGATAGCGAAATAACACTTTGCAATGCAAAAGAATTTCGTTGTCGTGTATTTGGTAGGTTTGGCCCGTAACATCTGCAGCAGATTTAGAGGCAGGTAGCTTGAAGAGAGGCATCACTCGAGTGGTATAAGACGGTACATTAAGGCGAACATCCCGCAAGAGCACCATGGAATCAAACAAACCGCAGACCAATCTGTATAAGTAAGAACATCATATCAAATACACAGCGATGAACCTTCAACGAAGTGATCCCAAAAACCAAGCAGCGCTCAAAAACCTCCTCTGCAAAGCCTCATTTCGATCCACATACCCGACGTACGAGGGATTCCAAACAACTGAGGCAAAATTCAAAACGTTACCGACGTACGCCGTATACAAGGAAACGAATGAAACGATGTTCCGCATATTGGTAAAAAAACGGAATACACGAATAATAAAACCTAACCGTTTAGAACTTTAGAAGCAACGCTGAACCGATAAAACCGCGTCCATGTGGATACAGAAAAGGAGTTTTGAGTCAAGAACAACACCAAGGTCTCTAATTTGAGAAGTAGTATTCACATAATTAGCTCCCAAGCGATACTTAAAATTTTTAGAATATCTCTTTCTACTAAATGTAATTTGATAGCACTTACCATAATTCAGAAACAAATAGTTTCTAAGATGACTGCCCTGAGGTATGCTCGACGTAGCAGACGTAAAATGGGAAACATAATTGTCAACCTTCACTGCTTGGCGTCTACCAGAAATAAAAGACGCTACCCATAATAGTAAGCTATTCGGTACGTTAAATTTATTAAGATATTCCAAAACAGTTTTGTGATGTATTTTGTCGAAGGCCTTACTAAAGTCCGTATAAATAGTATCAACATGGAGATCGTCATTCATAGACTTCTGAACATAATCAGCGAATTCAACCAAGTTTGTTTCTAGAGACCGTCCACGTAGGAAATGGACGACCATGCTGTTGATGAATGATTTGTAGGTGAATGCAATGGTATAAGTGGTTATACATTAGTTTTTCAAAGACCTTTGAAACAATAGGGAGAAGTGAAATCGGACGATAATTAGTGACCAAGTGTTTTTTACCAGACTTGAAAATTGGTATTATAAATACTTTTTTCCATTCCATAGCAAAAATAGATACTTTCAATGAGAGACTGAAAATGTGGTATAAGTAGTTCCTCCGCACAACTGGCAATAAGCCTACCAGGCAAACCATCTGGACCTGGGCCTAATGTAGGGTCAATTAGACTCAGGAGATCTGTAACATCCTGTAGTGAGAAGCAAGGACGGAACACAAGAAAGAACTGCTAATGGAAGGTTGATCGTCAAGATTTCCGTCTCTATAAACGGAAAAAAAATATTTGGAGAACAGTTCCGATATGTTCTACCTGCCCTCCATTAACACGCCGTCGTACTCCATCAGACCTGGAATACCGTCACAAGTACATTTCCAGCTATTAACATACGACCATAAATGAGCTATGTTCTGGTAATAGATGGTGAAAGACATCGCAGCGACGGGCAGCTTATAACCTCACCGATACGGGATCATTTTCAAGACTTTATACAATTTAGAAGTTTTTTATGTCTAATACTCGTAATTTCCAGCAGCTGTCACACCCTTCCACAAATAAAACTTTATTGATATTCCGATGAAGATAAAGGCGTCCAGTTTGTAAAGAACACCATGTCACGAAATAAATTCTCTGAAATAAAAAAAATATACATTTAGCAGACAATGATTAGTTGGATAAGAATGATAAATTTGTTACACGGCCACTGATTACCCTTTTAAACAAGAATTTCTTGATGTATGTTTTTTTTTGACAACATTTGAGCAGGAAATGGTACCATACTTCGGTCGTCATTCGGCGAAGATAGGATACCGGCACAGCACGAGAGTAGAATGTTGAATTGTTCATTAAAAACATGCAAGGCTATCTGAAAAAAAGAAAACAAGTGTGGTACCGAAGAATGACAATCCTCGCCATAGTAAATACTTGGAGAATGTACAGACTTGGATTCACATAGATTGACACTTGGATTTTAGATCGGAATATTCAAATTGGATAATGTGAGACACATAAATCAAAGAAACAATGAAAACTGGAAACGACGCTGCAAGCAAGGTAAGTCAACACATGACGGTATTTATGTGCATCAAATATAAAATTCCTTTACATTCATATTGTCTTAAAGATTATCACCAATAGTTGTTTACTATGGAGTTAGTTCCTATCTTGCGTTAACGCAAGGTTGAAAAAATCTGCCAAAATGTATTACGTCTTATTTTATATTTTAAAGATTGTTTCTAAACGCCTAAATAAGCACTTATTAACAAAAAAATAGAATTTCTCCAATTATTTTTATATATCATACTTAACATACTCAATGGTTTATAATAATAATTGATTATAATGACAGTTACATAGTTTTAGTAAGTAAACTGACACACTTTGAATATTAGGGGGAATCTCTTTTTTTGTATTAAATAAAATGATCTCTTTGGGAATTAGAAAGAGAAGAAACAGACACGACTGTCCTACCAGCAAACAAAGGGAATGCAATCGTAGTCATAGATAGGAAAGAATACGACGACAAGATGACGAGCCTTTTAATTCTAGCAACCTATAAGAAAATCAAGAAGGACGCAACAGAGAAAAAATAAGAAAAACGAAAGAATTTGTGGAATTTACAGAAAATCCTATAACTGGTACAGTACTGTATCCCAACGAATTCATGTCCCGCTACGGCCTATTATCAGTGCCAAAAATTCTCCAACATATCAACTGGCGAAACACCTTTCCAAGATTTTGTCTCCATTTACAGATTAAACAGATTCGTATGTTAGAAATTCTACGCATATTCTGAAATCACTCAAAAGTATGAAGTTAGATTCCCAGGATCTCTATTTACCAGAGTACTAGTCAAAGATGTCGTGGATGGTTTTCGGCGAAACTCATCCCGGAGGGCTTACCGAAGTATGTTTCAGGACTAGTAGAGCTAAAGTATGTCGATGATAGGAAGCATCGACCTTTCCTGGATATTTTGATCACTAAGAAGACAGATGGGGATATGGAACTGGAAGTATAGCGGAAGAAGAAACACACGAACAGGTGTATCTACAAGCTTCGTCCCATTACCATCCACAACAGAATCAGTGATCCAAATCTTGTTCTAACGGGCAAAAAGAATATGCGACAAAAAGAATTTAAGATCCAGCAATTGGCAGTCGCTGAACATTGCCACAAAGAGGGACACACTATAGATTTCGATAAGACCAAGGTGTTAGCAAGAACCGGACATTTTTAATGGATGATAAGAGATAAAAGGCTATAAAGATTCATCGATATAGGAACAACATGAATCGGGAAGAAGACTGGGTAGTCTTCTCAACGCAGCCTTCTCCACAAGGGTTTGAGAAAAACAACTAGACAGTAATTATGTTATGTTAAACGATTATTAATTATCTAAACTAACCAATTTTGTCACTTCGAACTTGTTTCTGATGAAGGTTGTAACATAACATCCAAAACGTCAAACACTTTTTCAAGAAACGCACTGTTTAACCCTAATGTTTCTAATGCATGCATCCCATCTACCATGGGGTGATGTGTATCTGACGGAGGACATTGATGTCAAGGTTACAATTCTAAATGAATTAATAATCTCTTTGTTCAATGCGAATGCCCCAGTGAAGGATTTCACTGTTCGAAAATCACGTCCATACATTACCCCTACGATCAAAGAGATGATCAAATTAAAGCAAAAAGCTTANCGACAGAAGAATACGCAGACATTCATTTTATTTATGGTTTTTGTGATGGAAATGCGGAAGCGGCATCTAGAGAATACGCTAGAAGGTTTCCTAATAGAAGATGTCCTGATCCTCAGGTATTTATCAATACACATCAACGTTTTCGACAATATGGTTTAAATACCCAGCAAGTACGAAATAATCAAAATAACAGAAACCAAAGAGCAATTTTAAACCTTTTTGATAATGACAGCACATTAAGCAGTCGCATAGCTGCTAGACTACTTCAAGCTCAAAATTTACGAGTCTCAAGAAGTACAATTTTACGAACTCTGAAGAAGGACCACAGGAAACCCTATCGTTTTCAACCTGTACAAAATTTAAGACCTGAAGATGGTCCTAAAAGAGTAACTTTCTGTAGGTGGTTTGTACAGTCTGTTGAACGTGACCAAAATTTTTGTAAGAAGATTTTGTGGACAGATGAAGCCACGTTTACAAGAAGGGGTGTCGTAAATTACCATAACTTACATAGTTGGGAGCATGAAAATCCCCATGCAATACGTCCAAAAACCTACCAAACAGAGTTTAGTTTTAATGTGTGGATGGGTGTCATTAATAATAACCTCTGTGGGCCTTATTTTTTGCCACCTCGTTTGAACGCAACGATGTTTTTAAATTTTTTGCAAAACGATTTGGCGGAATGTTTATCGGACGTTCCTCTAGGTGATCTGGAGCAACATTGGCTTCAGATGGATGGGGCACCATCGCATTACAGCGCTAACGTACGTGCATGGTGTAACGCACGTTATGGACATAGACGGATAGGACGACTAGGTCCTGTCAATTATCAAGAGGCAAACCGAGGTCCCGTTGCCTGGCCACCAAGGTCTCCTGATCTTAACGTTTTAGATTTTTTTGTGTGGGGCTATATGAAAAATCTAGTTTACGCCGCTCCAATAAACACTCGGGAAGAACTGTTGGGAAAAATAAAAGACGCTGCTAACACTTTAAGGAACAATCCGTTTCAAATATTAGCAGCAGTTAATTCTGTTGTTACAAGATGCCAAAAATGCATTGATAACAATGGCATGCATTTTGAACAATTTTTAAATTAATTGTGTTTATTTTTGTAATGAGTTTTTTTGATAAATTTGTTTCATTTTGATTCTTAATTAGTTTTCTGTTTGTTTTTTAACATTTTTCTCTTGTAATTTCCATTTTTTTAGTATACTATTTAATTTATTATTAAATGTTACTTATCTTTTGAATGATTATTTTAACTTAAATTTAATTAAATTTTTTATTACTTTAATGAGAAAACAAGTCAAGAGACGAAATCGTAAATAATTTGTGTTATTGTGTTAGCCCAAAATCCTGGTAAGTTTACATCTTCCATAGCCAACTTAAAATTTTGTTTTTTATTTGTAGGTAGCGCTTTGCCGCGCAATGTAACATATTTTATTTTTTTACGCAAAAACTATCAATTTTAAGAGAAAAACTAAAGAGACAAAAAAGAACCACTAAAGAATGAGCTGTACAACCCATATTTTTCTATGTTAATATTGCATTGCGTTAAAAAGTTCTTCTAAAAAGAACCAAGGGGGTGGTGAATTTCATCCCCTTAGAGGGCGCTAGGGAAGCTTAAGGTATGCTAGAAAACAAGATGTTAACCAGTAGTAAATACATACCAAATTTCAAATTCTTCGGTTTACTTATAGCCGAAATAAATAATAAAATGTAAATTTTTAGCTCAACTTTGATCGCTCATAGCTCGAAAACAAAAGAGTTGCGACCCTATGTTTATATAAAAAACTTGTGTTATTTTGGCAAGTACTACGTCCTAGTAAAGTTTCCCGATTAAAAACTGAACCACCCTATATATGTATTTATTTTTGGTTTTCTAGTTTTCTAGTAATCAGCTATGCTGTACCCTATATATATATATATATGATATGTATATACTTTATATGTATATTTCTTTTTGGGCAAATTAAATAAATAAATAATTCTAGTGATAGTGTTAAGTTAATTGTTATGATGCAAATGATTTAAATTATTTGGACTTAATACAAAAAGTAAATAAAAAATTTTAAGTTTAATAACTTGTAATTAATGCAATCTTTTGCATGCGTACTTTTGCTGTTGGTAATTGCGGACTCATAGTCCGCCACGTGTAACTGTGTAAGCGCGTGTACTGGAAGGTTAACAGTTATAAAAATAAAAGTTAATAAAAGAGAATGTTTGAGGTTAGACTGCATCAAATTTTAAGATTCTATATTGAGGAATTTCTTTGCAAAAGATGTTAATTCACGGACATTTTTCGACCTTTTCTTGTAAAATTAAGGAAAAAATCCGAAATAGGTATGCATACCGCCTGTTTGAATTTGATAAGATAAGCTTAAAATCTCCATCTCTATTAAAATAAAACAGTTTAGATTAAAAAGACATAGATTAACTCCCTCAATGATTTTATTTTGTTATAACTACAGTACTATTACATAAGGTTAACTAACAAAGAGAGAGATTAAGAAATGAAAATAAATAAATGCTCTTAAAAAATTCGTATTTAAAATCCAATTAACTTAATCCTTTCCCATCATCAAAATTGTATTCTTTTTCGAAGTTCTTCTTCCAAATCAGACATTTTGACTTCAACTTCTACTCTTGTTGTTACTTCTCTTAGTTTTACTACTCCTTTCTCGATTTCAGACTCCCCTAAAATAATCACCAAAGGAATTCCTTGCTCTTCGCAATATTGCAACTGAACCAATAATTTAGGATTTTTCTTGTAAGAGTGCTCTACTTTAAAACCTTGTTCCCAAAGTTGGTTGCAAAGCTTCATACGATGTTCGAACAGATTTTTTTGGGCTGAAGCAACGAAGACTTGAATTTCCGTTGTACGTACTTTTTCTTTGGATGTGGCAATTTTCGCTTCTAGAACGGAAAAGATTCGTTCGATTCCAATCGAAACTCCAACGCAAGGAACTTGTTTGTTTTTCGGATCAAACATTCCGACTAAATTGTCGTAACGACCACCACCGGCGACTGAACCAACGGAAACATCTTGACCATCCTCCGGTTTTCCTAATAATACTGCTTCGTAAATGATTCCCGTATAATAATCCAGTCCTCTGGCCAAACTAAGATCGAAAGAGACTTTATCATAAGTATTGTAAAGTTTACAATAGTTTAAGATGAGTTTCATTGCTTCTAAACCTGCTACAGCCGTTTTACTGGTTTTTAATTTTTCGTCGGCGAGCAATTTTTCGACCAATTCCATTTTACCGTTTAAACGTACGTATTCGCCGATTTGATTTGCGGCCAATTCGGAGAGACCTTTCTCTTGAACCATTTCTTGTTTAACGTCTTCCCAAGGTGACTGAAAAATAAATCATATTTCAGGTTTCCTAATTATAATTAAGTATATGTAATACGTGCAATAGTTTCGTGAATGATGTAAGCGTTATAATGAAAAAATAAAATGGTAAATATGAATTAAATATAAACATTACGGATTGGTCTTGCAAAATAACAAATTTCTACAGATCGTGGAATGAAATAAAATGAATTAGAATATCTATTACAGAATCAGTTTCTTTCATTCATGTTCTACTTTTAATTTAAATCAGTCTACAGATTTTCAGAAGTAATTTTTATCTTCGAAAATTATTTTAATAAAGTATGATAAATTTCGTTATTTAAAAAAATGAAGTAGAAAACTAGCAGAGAAAATGAATTTTAAGTGTAGTAATCTCTGCTTTTATTTTCTCTGCAGTTTTAAGAACTTAATTCAGTAATTGGATTTATATAAAATAATTGAAATTAAAAAAATAAATTGACATGTTAAAATAAATGTTGATTTTATGATCAACGTGATCAACAAAACCAAAATGTTTTACGTCAGCCGTGCGAATACATAACATACACTAAACTTGTAGTTTAAAATTAGTCTGCGACCTTGCTTTTTCAAGCAGATGGAAAACTTCAATAAGAAGTATTAAAATAAGACTAACATAAGTGCAGGATACAGTTCAGACCATAATATTTTACCTCTAAAATTACAAACGTGCAAAAAGCAAATGCGCCATCGTCGAAACAGAAACAATGATCAAATCTAGAACACTCTGAAGATCCCAATACATTACAGAGCAACACCAAAACTTGGATAGAAAAAGCATTATGTCAACCTTGCAGGCCAAAGAAAAAGGCACAAAACAAATCACCTAAACAAACTAATTCAATACAAATATAGAAGAGAGAAGAATGATTGCATAAAGAGAATTTGTGAAGATAAAATACCTTTCACGAGTTTGTAAGCCCCGTAAGCAAAGAATAAAGATGGAAATACTAATGCAGATGATATAGCATTAGTGTGAACAGAGCACTGCCAAAATCTATACATAATGGCCATCCATACATACGAAAATTTGAGAATCGATCAAACGCACGAAGAAGCAGAAATATTCAGATCAGAAATAGAAAGAGCGATATCGTACATAAAAAGGCACAAATCACCCGGAATAGATGTGATAGTTGTCGAGATCGTCAAAGCCATGAGAAGACAAAGAGTCAAAATCATACACACTACCTATGCTCAAAAATGTGGAACACAAGACTGAATGATGCAAATAATTGGTTATATTAAATCATAAAGTCATCATCTGTTTTGGGATCGATATCTTCGCAACCGCTCAATAAAAAAAATTGCGGTAAAGTTTATTGTAATAACCGAACATTTATGTAACATATCTACATATCTATGTAACATATGTGAATTTGAAAAATCAGCTCGGCGATTTTCTTTCTTTGTGAGTTAAATGAAAAAAGTATCCGATTTTTGAGGGTGCTGGCAACTTTGCAATTTTTTTCTTCTGTCTCGGTTGATGGGAAGGTGTGTAGCAATTTGAGGTACGCAGATGACACGCCGATAATTGCAGCAAGTGAGGAAGAACTAACGGAAATTATGGCAACGTTAAACAACCAACGAACAACAAAATATGATTATGATAATAGACCAGTAACGACGAAACAACTCGTATATTAGGAATGTTGCTAACTACGAGGTAGTTGACCAACTCGTGTACCTAGGTGCTTTTATGCATACTTACCTATACAGGGTGTCTCACGTAACTGGTTCGTTAGAACTTTTTCAGGTTCCACTATTCGTAAAGATTTAAAATTTTGGTAGCATGGGTTGTTCATTCGGAACTTTCGATCTAAAATATTTTCAAGATGGCCGCCACTTCCGGTCTACCGGAAGTAGACCATAACTTCGTTATTTTAAATGGAATGTTATAGTTTTTATTACACAATTAAATTGTACGTAAAAAAATAGGTTGACTTTGATAAATGTTATTGGTACCTAGCGTTTTTCGTTTTCGAGTTATTTTCGTTTTAAACTTTTTTTGGTAAATTTCAACATGCTCTTTAAAACTTAATATCTCAGCCAAAGTTCATTCAAAAAAGATCTGCTTTGGCACGATTACTCTTCAGATGTTGTCAAACAGATTGCCATTTGTTGTATCGGAGTATCTTATACAGGATGGTCAAAAATTGAATTACTGTTTCTCGTTAAATGGAACGCCCCATATTTTTTTAGCCTATCAGAAAGAGAATTTAATTCTCTACAAATTATCTATAAACATTCCCATACCTATTTATTGTAGTTTGCCTTATATTGCGAAATTTATTAAAACATGCACGAAATACAGGTTTTTTTATTAGAAAGCTATGGAATTTTGACATTTTTTGGTCCATGTTTATATTATTGTTGCCATTAGTTACATTTGACGACGGGTGTAAGTTATTGAACATCATGGTAAATTATTCCACCACCGATATTTGAAATTTATTTTGTATTGATGGCGAATGTAATAAACTTTCGCACAAGACGTGTTGATCACTTAATGAGAGATGCCTAACAAACCTAACGCTCATCACAAGGAAAAATTTCAAAAAATTGATTAAGAATTTCTTAGTTCCGGATATATCGAGACCAAAAGAAATCGCATATTTGCAGTCACCAGTGATGAAGACAACGAAATAAATAATTTAATGTATTTTATTGCATTTCCAAATTCAATTTAATAACAAATTTATATTATAAATTTATGTTTTTATTCAAATCTAATTTTTGTTATTAACTTTTTGTTCCAATAGTTTCATTTATTTGATCTTTTGTTTGTTATTTTTGGTAAGTAAAAGCTAGTAAACTAAAAGATTATCAATCGTAGTTAATAGTACAAATAATAGAAATAAATTAAACAAAAAACCGGCAAAATGTCATGGCCTTCTAATAAAAATACAAACGGTTTCCTGCATTATCTGCATGTTTTGATAAATTTACGAATATGAGAGAAACTACAATAAATAAATATAGGAATGCAATTTTTGACCATCATGTATAAGATACTCTGATACAATATATGACAATCTATTTGAGAGCATCTGAAGAGTAATCGTGCTAATTTAGAGCTTTTTTGAATGAACGTTGGCTGGGATATAACGTTTTAAAGAGCGTGGTGAAATTTACCAAAAAAAACCTTAAAATCAAAATAACTCGAAAACGAAAAACGCTAGATACCAATAACTTTTATGAAAGTCAACATATTTTTTTACGTACAATTAAAAGGTGCAATAAAAACTATAGCATTCCATTTAAAATAACGAAGTTATGGTCTACTTCCGGTAGACCGGAAGTGGCAGCCATCTTGAAAATATTTTAGATCGAAAGTTCCGACTGAACAACCCATACTACCAAAATTTTAAAATTGTACGAATACTGGAACCTAAAAAAGTTTTAACGAACCAGTTACGTGAGACACCCTGTATACGTGTTACTTAAGTAACACCAGTGGCTGCAGCGAAAAGATAAATAGGCGTCTACCTATTGCGAGAGCGGTCTAGTAAAACGAACCAAAATTTGGCAAAACTGAGCTATTACTAGAAATCCGAAGGTTTTGCTTGATAAGTCATTAATTTTTCCAGTCGCCATGTACGCATCGAAAACGTGGGCATTAAAAAAAAACTAAACGAAGATCGAAGCTTTTGAGCCGTGGATCTATAAATTGTCATAAACCAAGCACAGAACAAATGTTTCAATATTGAACAAACTAAAGATCAAAAACAGGTTGATCAAGATAATTAATAAGATCATGCCTTAACTATTTTGGACACCTAGCGAAGCAAACCACATAGATCAGAAACCTTGTTGTAGAGGGAAAATGGAGAACAAAAAAGCACGGGAAAGATCACCGATAAGATGGGCAAACGAGTTGAGGGAACCGTCAGTTCGTTACTTACGTTGCACATTAAATATTATCGGATGTAACTTTTTCTACTCCTTCTACCACCTACTTTTATCACCTTACAGCAGCGTTTCTCAACCTGTGGGGCGTGCCCTCCTAGGGGGGCGTCATAATTCTGCATGGGGGGCGCCAACACATCAAAATGAAAAAAAAGATAATTACTAATAAAAAATTAATGTCATTCTGACATTCCAAAAATTTAAGTAAGTACAGTACACATTTAAACTAATACACTCGTACTACTACCTATGTATTTAATTACTATAAATATGATTGTATCAGTAGGTACTGTCAAATGCCAAATGAAACTAATAATAGACTCATCAGTACTAAATTAAAAGTAGCTGTAATGATTATAATTATTAGTGACTCCCTTGGGCCTGTCTCGCACAGCAAAGTTTTTCAAAAGAAGGTTTTATATTACAAATAGCCACTCTCAGTTCTTTGATCTATATTCAGTCGAGTCCTATATTTTGTCTTTAAAGCAGCCACCGCAGAAAATCCGGCTTCACAAAGGTAAGATGTTGAAAATGGCAATAATATACGAAATGCTCTTGTTTTCAGTGGAGAAAATGCATCATCCACTCCCGCCCAAAATTCAAAGAGAGTTTTATTACTAAATTCTCTCTATTACTAAATTTCGCCCCTTGCAGTAAAGTGTATGAAGATTTCTTCTTCTGCAGTTGAGAGACCTTCGTGAGTAGTTCGAAATGGATCCCGAACCCACTCGTAACTTGCTACCAATTTGTCGTCAGCAAGAAAATACTTTTCAAAATTCTGTGCCAACATGGCTAAATGACTTTCTATTGTTACAAAAACAACTGTCACATACTGTTCTTCTTCCTTGTATGTTTTGACACACTCTAGTTTTTCTAGTTTTTTTTGTTTCACATTTCTGCTCCACAGCTCCAAATTTCTACAGAATGCAGTAACTTTATCACTGCTATCCAACATATGTGTGTTTGCTTCTTGGAGTTGTAGATTCAGGGTATTTAATTTCTCGAATATATAACCAATTTCATCACAAATAAAGCATCTCAAAACTTTTTGGCTTCCAGGCGGTTTTCCTCTTCTAGAAAAGTGGCAATTTCCTCTTTTAACTCATAAACACGTTGTAGAAATTTTCCACGCGATGCCAGAGCCTTTCTGTGGATCATGCAATAGGTGCAGTCACATTGCGGAGATTTTTGTTTCACAAGTGTTTGTACGCTTTGGAATCTTCCACACATTGTAGAATCACCATTGGTGCATATTCCAACGCAATTCTTCCACTCTATGTTTGCCTCATTAATAAAATCATTTAAAATATCAAACAAAGCGAGTGCTGTTGCTTTGAGTTCTCTACGTATGCAGAAAAGTAGTTCTTCTACTACCGATATACGATCACAAAATCAGACGTAGGCAATTAAATGAGCGTCTTTATTGCTATCTGTTGCCTCGTCAAGCTGAATCGAAAACAATTTGTCACACAACTTTTCAAGAAGCTAATGCTGTACATCTTCGGCTATATCACCAATTCGACAGACAACAGTATAATTTGAAAGAGGTATGAATTGTAATTGTTTGGCAAAATTATCTCTAAACATAGTTTCTACAATCTCCATCGCAACTGGCAGAATAAGGTCTTCACCATGGTGTGAGGCCTTTTATATCTGGCTATTTTATATGATAGTTTGTAAGAGGCAAGTAAAACATTTTCGTTCACAAACAAAGTTTTTTTGAAGAATGATATTTGCTCTTCATATATATGACTAATTTTAATTCAAAGAATTCTCGGGGCTTGTTAACGTACTCACTATGAAGTGTTTCCAAATGGCGTCTAAGTTTATTAGGTTTCATGCTGCCTGCTGCCAAAATTTTTAAACAAATGACGCAAAAGAAATGGTAGGGGGGCGTCATAAAAATTTTATATTGAAAATTGGGGCCCGAATACTGAAACGTTGAGAAACGCTGCCTTACAGGAATACATTTATTGTTATTACACCCTGTATAACCAAAAAACTGAAATCCAGCAAAAAACATCAGGCAACAAATTTTCATTTTTTTAATTTTTCTTTAGTAACTATGTACAGTTTTACTTTCTCTTTCAGTCGTAACAATAACAATAAAACCCAATTTATTCTGGCACGTCAGGTTTTAATACAAACGTTATTGAAAAATAAATTAAATAATATAAATTAGGTAGGTAGGCAAATTATATGAAACTGTATGCTATAGAAAAAGAGAAAAAAATCATTAGTTCATGATAACTTCAAAGAAATTCATTAACAATTGCTATCTAATTATTGTCAGATTATGTGTTTCCTAGAAAATTTTGGGTCACATTCTTAAAAGCACCACATTCCAAGTCATTTGAAGAAGTTCATTAACAATTGCTATGTAATTGTCAGATTTTGTGTTTCGTAGAAAATTTTGGGTCACATTAGGTTCGTTCCAACCGCACAAATTTGACTCGTCGTGTACGCGTACACGACCATACACGACTAGTACAGGACTTTTTTCTGCGCATGTTCGCCCGTGGACACGTTGGTGTACGCGTACATTTCGTCAACGCTGTTGGAACGGTTTGAAATTTCTATGTACGTTTTATATCCAACCCTGCCGATAGTTAGCTGCAACCACAATTTACCATTTCAAACGAAATCCAGTTACTCATTTTTTTAACAATAATGAATCAAAGTAGCATTAATTAGAAATGTAAAAAAAAACGTAATAACACTTTGATTAATTTGTGTATGAAACTTATCATAAAACATACATATAAATAAAAGTTCTTAAAAATGTGTTAAACAAAACAGCAGAAACATGTAAAAGAGTAGAGAATAATCCAAATCCAAATGTACAGGGTCTGTCACGACGAGCTGAGTCTTATATTATGTAAAAAAAATTTTTCAGATTTCTCCAACTTGCGGTTATACCGGAAATGAACCCCAACTTTGTTATTTTAACAATTTCTATTGAATTTTCGAGATCCCCGCCAAATTTTAATACAATTTGATAAAGTCATCATATGTCTAGAGTGCACGATTTTTCAGTTATTTCAGTCATTTCGAAAATTTGGGCAGATACAACCCTTCACAATAAAAATAATTTTTCGAAATTACAGTCGAGTCCGGTCAAATATTCCCAAAGTTTGCAAAGAGACGACCCATAGCTTACATAATGCTTGAAAAGCAACCCCCAAATTAGGGTTGCCATTTAAAAATATGAAGTTTTCGACTTTTCGACATAGGCAAATTCGGGGAAAATTTCTGACCAATCTGTATAACTTTTTAAAAAACTTTTCAGGGTTATGTAAACTATGGGTCCTCTCTGTGCAAACCCTGAGAATATTTGGCCGGACTCGAGTGTAATTTCGAAAAAACCGAAATAATTCATAAATGGTGCACTCTAGACATATGATGACTTATATCAAATTATATTAAAATTTAGTAGGGATCTCGAAAACTCAATAAAAATTGGTACATTCCATTTAAAATAACGAAGTTGGGGTCCATTTCCGGTATAACCGGAAGTTGGAGAACACTGAAAATATTTTAGCTGAAACGAGCACCTCGGATAAACGCTATATGCAAATTGCAGAGAAATAGTGCCAGTAGTTTGCCACATAGATATAGACTCAGCTCGTCGTGACAGACCCGCTTGATGGCAAAGATACCCATAAGAGATACAAACAGACCGGCTGCACAATTGGAAATGAGTTATGCGCAAGCGCTAAAGAACGTGACAAACCGTACATCGTCGAACATGATGTACATGAACGCGTCCGACGCTCGTTGGAACTCATGACAACTTGTCGCCGACCAGTCCGCGGCACGTCCACGGGTCGGATGGAACAGCACTTTTCAACTGCGCAGGCTTGTGACTGTCAATTGGCAGTCAAAAGTGCGGTTGGAACGAACCTATTGTTAACACATCTTGCGCAGGCACTTTGCCGCCAAAGTCTTACCGAGTAGCGGACATCAATACCATGCAAAACGAGTTTAGTCACTTCCCGCTGAAGATGTGAAGTCCGCGCAAAACGACTTTAGTTGCTTCCCGCGCAAGATGCATTAAAAGGATTCCTAGCACCACGTTCTAAGTCATTTGAAGTATGTTCAAATTGTGCATCTTGTTCTAGACAGTTTGAAGAAGGACTTTTCAAACTCAATTTCAAGCATAGATAAAAAACGCCATTCTTCTGAGTTGTGTTAATGACCTAATGTCAGCATCAAATCATCGACATTATTGCAGAATGAAAAACCTTCTTTGGTTGAAAAATACTGTAACAGTTCTTTCTGAAATATGTGTGTCTGGAGTTAACAGCTTCCATCCAAGAAATCTAGAACCTAGTATTTCTGCTTGAGTTTTTGACAAATTCAGATCCCGAATAAGGTCATTTAATTCTGATTACTAAGTGAGGTTTGTCCTGTTGAGATGGCAAATATTCATCATCATTGGTCGATAACTCGGAAATTTGTTCTTCTGCTTCTGTAATGGCATATTCTTCACTAGAAACATCTATAGGTCTTGGCACTAGCAAATCTTCTGAGTGAGGTACTGGACGAGAAGCAGAAGATACGTTAACGTAACGAATCTTGTTCTTATTTTTGTTGGGGAACGAAAGTTTTAGTGCAGCAAAAGTAGCAATCAGACAAATGGTTCGGTTGTTTACGCCACATCATAAGTCTTGCAAATGGCATAGCGCTGTTCTTACCGTTTGGCCAGGCCCTCAGAGTAACAGCACACCATGCGCAGAAAATTCGAGGAGCCGATTCCTTGTCCTGATTTTTAATTTTTAGATCAAAATAGTGGAAATATAAATTTTCTGTTAAAGGCGTAATATTCCATTTATGATGTTGTGTGAATTCTCCACACACATAACAGAAGCAGACAAACAAGCTGTTTGGCGAAGAAGAATATGCAAGACTAAGTATAATTATAACAAAACTATTGTAACTAATCCTCCATATGTAACTGAAAGAGAATGGTCCCACAAAGAAAAATAATCCAAAATAACGAATGCGGTAATAAAAATAAATTCTTAATTACAGATTAACAATCACAAAAAAAAACGTCAGAAGTTAAACGTCCAACATATTTTATCTACGTATAATTGTTAAGCAATATACTGAAATTAGCGTCAAAAGAATCCACAATTGCTAAAGTATACTTACCACAAAAAATATTCTTTTATCAACAAAAAAAATGTGAAAATCTTATTTTTTTACCTACCTTATCTAATTTATCTACGGCAGAACAAATTGACCTAAATTTATCATTTGGTACCCCGCATGCCTCGAACATCCCATCCAACAAAAATCTGTGGTTCAGCTTAATAACGTAATTTCCAATCTCCAACACGTCCAAGATTTCTTTAACTACTTTTACACATTCCGCATCCGGAATCATTGGATCGTAAGTTCCTGCTATATCAAAATCCTAAAAATAAACATCAAATTTCTAATATATTTCAACATAGATAATAATTTTCAAAATTTTTACTTACGCATTGATAAAATTCCCGATATCTTCCTTTTGTAATCGAAGGATTATCTCTTCTGTAAACTTTCGCTATATGGTATCTCTTAATTGATTGAATTTTACTCATTGCCAAATATCTCGCAAAGGGGACAGTCAAATCATATCGTAACGATAAAATCTCACCTCCCTGATCTTTCAAGTCGTAAATTAATTTGGAATCTTCACCGTATTTCCCAGTCAATACTTCCTTAAGTTCAAAAACGGGAGTGTCTATCGATTCGGCTCCGTGACGCTTAAAAACCGAGATCACCTTGTCCAGGACAGATTGGCGGATGGCCATTTGTTGGGGGCCATAGTCTCGGGTTCCTTTCGGGGTTTTGAGAATGAACTTTTGGCCCACAGTCGCCTCGGTCGGATCATCATCGATTTTTAATTGGGCTTTTAATTCAAGGAGTTTTGCAACTTCTTCGGCGATCTAGAAATGAGTAAAATAGTTTATGAATGTACTATAGAATAGATAGTAAAACAAAAGGGAAAGGTTTGATATTTCCAATTTGGGATTGCCGCGTTGTAAGAATTTAATTTATTAATGGTACGATTACTTGAAGATTTATGTATAATTTATCAACGTAGGGATAATTTTATTTACCATAAATTTACATCAATAAGTACGTGGTAACCAATAATATTTAATAACTCAATGCTTATGAATCGCGGCAATACGAAATTTGACTATCAAATCGTCTTTTCTTCTGTATTACTATATATTTTATGATTATACTAAATAAATTGAAACGTTGAAGTTAAAAAAACTAGTTAATAATGAAAGTAAATACACAGAATGTTTATAATACAACATTAAAATAATGTGATGTATTTTGAAACATTTTGTTCAATAAAGAAATAAAAGTTTATTTTCGGGATAGGTATTGTATTTTTCACATGTTGAAATTGTGTTTTAAAAATTGCTCAAGAGTAATTTATTGCCGCACGAATTAGTTTATCAAAATTAAAACAAACATTTTAATCGGACCTGAAAAAAACAAAATATTTTCTTTAAAAAACGATTCCAATGTGTTAATGAATGACATACAGATATTTAAGGGATTATTATAACAAAACGTCAAAATCCTCATTTATATTTTTTTTCACTTACATGTTAGAAATACTTTTTGTTCGCACATTACAAATGGCTTCGTCGATAATTTACAAAAGAGTCCGTAGTAGGTAAAGCTATAGCTTCGTTACGTGGATGACACATTTGGGGAACACATGGAAACGGACGCTGGAAAACAGTTACCTTTCCTGGATGTTTTAATCACTAGGAAGAGAGATGAATGCGTAGAACTAGAAGTGTATCGGAAGAAGACACACATGAACAGGTATCTACAGGCTTTGTCCAAACACCACCCACAACAAAAGAGATCAATGATCCAAGCCTTGTTCCAGCGAGCAGAAAGGATATGCGACGAAAAGAATTAAAAGAAAAAAGAAGGATTTCTAGAAGACGTACTCCAGAAGAACGGCTACACTTTGAGAGATATCCAGCAAGCCACCAAACAACGAAAGTAGAGGGAAGACACAGTAAGTACTGCACTAGCCGGTTTTATTTGCCGCCTTTATATTTCAGGTCTGAAGAACAACGATATCGTGGTACGATATGGAAAGGACCTATTAAAAGCAACGGGTTTCTATCAGCTATCATGGAGTTGTGGGAAGTATCATGTTGGCCAAACTGGACGTAACATCAAGGAGTATGAAAAAGATCGAAGAAAAGGAAGAGCATTGTCATAAAAAGAGGCACACTATAGATTTCGATAAGACCAAGGTGTTAGCTAAAGCCAGAAATTATTTCCCAAGGATGACATGAGAGATCATAAAGATTTCGTCACTTCGAACTTGTTTCTGAAGAACGTTGCAACATGGTACTTATTCATTCCTACTAGTTTAAACGCAAGAAATATTTTAAACACAAAGTATAATTCACTGTGTCAATATTACACAGGTTGTTCCACACAAATGGTTAGAGCTTTTTTATTTTCCAATATTTTACGTTTTGTGTTATATACAGGATGTCCTGTTAAGCGTACGGAGCGGCTGTATCTCGAAACGGTAAGGCCTAGAGGTTTGGGAAAAAAATCCTTATAAGCAAAGTGGGCAAGAGAAATAGCTGTAATGACCGCTTGGTTTAAAACAAATAGGCTAGAGGGCGTTATCTGCAGCGGTTACATATTTTTGTGATTTTTGAAAAAAAGTTAAATGGAACGGTACTATTTACTTCACAGACCATTAATCACCATAAAATTTGCTAAATATTAGTGAAAACCGCATCTCGATATCTCGATCCATTCTCGAATTATAAAAGAAAATGTTAAAAATTCGTATATCTTAATCGGATCAAATTACCTATGAAAACAAATAAGAGAGCACAAATATTTTATTACCTAGAACCTTCCTTCACACTTAAAAGCATTAATAGTAGCAATG
Source organism: Onthophagus taurus (assembly GCF_000648695.1). Classification (NCBI taxonomy): domain Eukaryota; kingdom Metazoa; phylum Arthropoda; class Insecta; order Coleoptera; family Scarabaeidae; genus Onthophagus; species Onthophagus taurus. The sequence continues at coordinate 18,649 of NW_019280660.1, read as the reverse complement.
AAACATCAACAATGATAATAAAACAAAATAAACCAAAACACTTAGAATAACTTAAATTTTTGGCAAAAATAGCTACTACTAATGAGCGAAATGCCTTCCATAAACCTCAATGCATTTATTTAATCTAGTTTCGACGAAAAAAAAGCGCTGCTTAAGTCTCTTCCCTGGACACGTTTTTACTGGTATTTAGTGTTTTGTCATATTTTCCCTGGTTATTGGTTTTTCTTGAAAAGTCAGGTCGTTTAGTCTACCCAATAGATAAAGGGGTGAAAGCAATGTGGGTTTTGCTCGAACCAAGAATGCATATTATGCAAGTTTACGTCAGCTTGTGGACAGATGCTTCATGCATCCATAGCATTCGTGATAAAAGGTTTGGATTTGCCCAAATCATATTTAAAAGTCAGTTATAATAGTTCAGTCCGTTATCATAATCGGTATCTGTTAAGGCCTGATGTAAAACAACGTGGTAGAGATATTATTCTCTTGAGGAATCTTATGGACAATTGTTTTCGGAGTTCGCAGATTATGTGGGATCCAATTGCGCACCAATGTGATCCACGAATTCATAGAGATGTTTGAATGGGCTACACGTTGCCAGTTTTCCGTAATCGCTAAGTCAATCTTAAAAACACTTCTAGAGCAAAATGTCTTTCTTTGTCGTAATTGCATTGCACATTTTTGCCGTGCAGTTGCATCGTATTCGAAACATTGAAAATAAATCATCATACGCTCTATCATATGCTTCTGCGTTAGTAAACGACATGTTTACAGTTACCATGGTTATGTGATTTGTTTTTCTCGATGAGGTAACTGGATCCGATTGATGCCGCTCGAGTTTTTAACATTTTCTTCTATAATTCGAGAACGGGTAGCGATATCGGGATACGGTTTTCACTAAAATTTTGTAAATTTTATGGTGATTAATGGTCTGTGAAGTAAATAGTACCGTTCCATTTAACATTTCTTCAAAAATCACAAAAATACGCAATCGCTGCAGATAACGCCCTCTAGCTTATTTGTTTTGAAGCAAACGGTCTTACTGAAAATATCTTTAAAAAGAGCATAAAATGCTCTTTCAAACAACACCGAAAATATTCGAATCGGTTGAATGGTCCAGGAGATATTAAAATGTAAACATATGAAAACGCATTGGCCTCCCCCTCCCTTATTATGACAGATATGAGAAATATCGCAAAATAAAAGCGATGCAGTATTATCCAAGCTATTAAATGATGTCATGAAAGTTATAGCTCATCGTCTAAGTTTCTGAGATAGCAGGAATCTTAGGTTTCACAATGACAGTTACGCTCCCTAGCGGCCGAATTACGAACTTCAAAATAATTTCCAGCTATTTCTCTTGGTCACTTTGCTTATAAGCATTTTTTTTCCAAACCTCTAGGCCTTACCATTGTTGAGATACAGCCGCTCCGTGCGCTTAACGGGACACCTGTATATTTGACGTTTTTAAAAGTCAGATTTTTTTTTAAATAACCGCACAACCCTACATCCGGTTGGACAATTTCGTTATTACAAGTCCGTTATTTACAATTCAGTTGAATTATAATCTTTTAGTTATCATTACATATTTTGATTCTCCACATAAAAATATATTGCCTTTGATAAGGATTATTGACATTGCCCTTTTAGGTTTTGAGTTATTTTAATTTAAAAGTTTTTATAACAATTATTTAGATTTGAAGAACATAATAATTGTGAAAAAACTTTTATTTTAAATAATTCTAAAACTAAAAGCACCTGGTATTAGCAGTCGAAGTCAACATATTACTGTATGGAACCGGGTTAAATTAAAACGACATAATAACTCATAAACCATCAACTTTATCGAATAAAGTTTCAAACAAAACTTTCATCATATGTAAGAAGAAAGTATTCTGTAAGGTTATCATTGCATTTTAGAAGCGCTATCAATGTCTTTCATGTTTAATGTGTTTCAATTGTTAAGTAAGTTTTTTTAATGAATACATATAGTTTTTTGATAAATATGTTATTCTCCATAACAAAATAAACAAACATTTTTTACGTACACGCTACATAAAAAGTGTTTAAAATTATTTTAATAGACTATATAAATTGTAATCTACTTCCGGTAGATACGTCTGTGAAGTTAGCACCTTATTTTTTTAAAACTTCAAATTTCTCTTGAGTTCCCATTGCACCCCATTGAGTTCTATAGTTCTCTACCATTTTTATTAAAAGTTCCGCAAAAATGGGCAAAAACATCAATATCGACTTTTTGGGGTGCTAAGTTCACAAAACGAGATCAAAAAATTTGCAATAACTATTAAACGAAATATCTTTTAGAACTCGTGAGGTGCTATTCAGAACTCCTGCCAGAACTCCCGGAACTTTTCAAAATTTTCACCCGTCCGGGACATTTACGAAATCTCAATATGAACACTTGAAATTGCGCACAGTTTCTTAAATATTAGTTTTACGGCTTCGGGCCTTAATCATTTTCGTTAGAACTCGTGAGGTGCTACCCAGAACTCCTATTTCTTAAATTTCTTAAATGTTTCGGTTTATTTTCATCTAACATTGACAATCTAAACATTAACATTTAAGAAATAGGAGTTCTAGGTAGCACCTCACGAGTTCTAACGAAAATGATTAAGGCTCGAAGCCGTAAAACTAATATTTAAGAAACTGTGCGCGATTTCAAGTGTTCACATTGAGATTTCGTGTATGTCCCGGAGGGGTGAAAATTTTGAAAAGTTCCGGGAGTTCTGATAGGAGTTCTAGGTAGCACCTCACGAGTTCTAACCAAAATGATTAAGGCTCGAAGCCGTAAAACTAATATTTAAGAAACTGTGCGCGATTTCAAGTGTTCACATTGAGATTTTGTATATGTCCCGGAGGGGTGAAAATTTTGAAATGTTCCGGTAGTTCTGATAGGAGTTTTAGGTAGCACCTCACGAGTTCTAACCAAAATGATTAAAGCTCGAAGCCGTAAAACTAATATTTAAGAAACTGTGCGAGATTTCAAGTGTTCACATTGAGATTTCGTGTATGTCCCGGAGGGGTGAAAATTTTGAAAAGTTCCGGGAGTTCTGATAGGAGTTTTAGGTAGCACCTCACGAGTTCTAACGAAAATGATTGAGGCTCGAAGCCGTAAAACTAATATTTAAAAAACTGTGCGAGATTTCAAGTGTTCACATTGAGATTTCGTGTATGTCCCGGAGGGGTGAAAATTTTGAAATGTTCCGGGAGTTCTGATAGGAGTTTTAGGTAGCACCTCACGAGTTCTAACGAAAATGATTAAGGCTCGAAGCCGTAAAACTAATATTTAAGAAACTGTGCGCGATTTCAAGTGTTCACATTGTGTATGTCCCGGAGGGATGAAAATTTTGAAAAGTTCCGGGAGTTCTGATAGGTAGCACCTCACGAGTTCTAACGAAAATGATTAAGGCTCGAAGCCGTAAAACTAATATTTAAGAAACTGTGCGCGATTTCAAGTGTTCACATTGAGATTTCGTGTATGTCCCGGAGGGGTGAAAATTTTGAAAAGTTCCGGGAGTTCTGATAGGAGTTCTAGGTAGCACCTCACGAGTTCTAACCAAAATGATTAAAGCTCGAAGCAGTAAAACTAATATTTAAAAAACTGTGCGCGATTTCAAGTGTTCACATTGAGTTTTCGTAAATGTCCCGGAGGGGTGAAAATTTTGAAAAGTTCCGGGAGTTCTGGCAGGAGTTTTGAATAGCACCTCACGAGTTCTAAAAGATATTTCGTTTAATAGTTATTGCAAATTTTGTGATCTCGTTTTGTGAACTTAGCACCCCAAAAACTCGATATCGATGTTTTTGCCTATTTTTGCGGAACTTTTAATAAAAATGGTAGAGAACTATAGAACTCAATGAGGTGCAATGGGAACTCAAGAGAAATTTGAAGTTTTAAAAAAATGAGGTGCTAACGTCACAGACGTCCGGTAGATCGAAAACTGTGGTTATCTTGAAAACATTTTAAGTTGAAAGATCAGGATGTGCAGCCTTTAATATCTGTATTTTAAAGACCCCAACAAAATTCCTAATAAAGCACTAAAATATTAACTCTTAAAAATGTTGTGAATTTCCAACAAGGAAATAAATTTCATTTCAAAATTTATTAATATGTATTTTAAGTAATACAGTTCACAATATTAAAGAATCTGAACTGTAAATTGTTTTCTGTAAATGTGAGCCAGAATTTTTGTAAATTACAGCACTCTTGTCAGCAAGGTTAAACGGATCGAATCGACAGTTTCTTGAAAGTAAACTCTCAGTCGCTACAACACTTACCAATTACCATATCGTTATTTTAAGCAAATAAGTTTTTTCATGATAATATGGCACACTTTTTTTAGTCTTAATGGTCAATCAATTAAATTTGGGGTTTTTAAACCAAATTTTTAGAGTAACACTTTTCATAATAACATTGAACTAGTAAAATTGATTACAAATTCAATTTTTATTTAATAAATAGGATACTTACCGTATTAAGGGGATAATTCCGTGTGAATGATTAAAAAAAGATCGATTTTTTTAATTTAAATTTCATCCAAATATTGTGTAGAATATGTAGGAAAAGTGATTACAACGATGAACAGGTACACTGGACCCATACACTTGTGCTTGGGTTTTTTGTCTGAGTCCTTAGCAAACTCAGGTCCAATATGCGCAATAGAAAAGGATATAAATCGTCAAGTGCAATGAGTGGCTAAGTTGCCGTGTATTTTAGCAAAGCAAAAAATTAGAAAATGACTACCATAATCTGGAAACATAATACGTTGAAAAATATACCAATAATTCAAACGAGATATTAAAAGTTAAAACAGAAGATTCAAACAAAATGTTTCCAAACCATTATTATAAACGTGTTCGCCCATAAAATCTGCATGTCATTCATTAACAACTTCATGCAATATACAGGGTGTCTCAGCGAGACCGGTCATTAGACGTTTCTAGGGTCCTGGCGAAAATAAAAATTTGAGAATTCAGACTGAAGTATTATTAATTACGATCTCTTCGACTAAAATATTTTCAGATTTCTTACACTTCCGGTTATACCGGAAGTCGCCACCTACTTTATTTTTTTAAATGGAACACCTGTATATTTTTACATATTTGGATTTGTCTGTTTTCAAGGTTTATAAATTACTTTACTTTTTGCAATTTGATTCGGCCGTTCTCGAGTAATTCGAATTTTTCTAGAAAAATCTGCTCCGTCAAGACATTTGTTCAAAAAATCAGAGAACAATCGATTTTTGGGATATCACTTTAGGATTCAGAACATGCTTAAGCAACATGATGGAGTATGTTCTGGTGCCGAGAACGGCTGTCTAGAACGTTTGGTCACTTTACTATGGCACGTTAACTTTTCAAAATTTGGAAGTACCATAACTTCATTTTTTTAAATGGCACCCCCCATATTTTATTACTTAGTCGTCTTCGGCGTCTCATTCTACATCTTTTATATCCCATATGTCCCATACCTAACATTAATAGTTTGGGAGATAATTAGGGTTTTTTGAAAAATGCAC
>NW_019280660.1:1942-12255 GCF_000648695.1 Onthophagus taurus | reverse complement strand
TTTTTATCGCGAGTTAAATGAAAAAAGTACCCGATTTTTGAGAGTGCCAGCAACTTTGTCTACTTTGCGATTTTTTCTCTCCAAAACTATTTGACGAAAAAATTTCAAATTTGAACTGGTGGTAAACCGATGTGTTCTTAATGTGGGGCATATTTTATTTTTTCGATATTCCATATAGTTTCGCGGAAAATCGCGGTTTAGTAGGGTGCTGTTATTTCGAAAACGACCTGGCGAATTTCAACGCGGTTTTTACCAAAATATGTCAAATAACGCGGATTTTCGGATTCCGTTATCAGTTTTTCAAAAATAAGGCTCCCTAATTTTTTAAGAGCGATTTAATGGAATTACAAATTAAAGAGAAACAGAAATCAGCTATGCGGGGAGAGGAAGGTTCCGTCCAATCGGAACAGATGGTGCGTCCCAGACAGTACGTCGCGCCTTTATCTTGCCTACATAAAGAAATAAGGCGCGACGTCCTGTCTGGGACGCACCATCTGTTCCGATTGGCCGGAACACCCCGCAGAGCTTATTTCTGTTTCTTTTTAATTTGTAATTCCATTAAATCGTTTTTAAAAAAATAGGGATCCTTAATTTTGAAAAACTGATAACGGAATCCGATAACCAACATTATTTGACATATTTTGGTGAAATCCGCGAGGAAATCCACCCAAACGTTTTCGACATAACGGCGTCTTACTAAACCGCGATTTTCCGCGAAAGTATATGAAATATCGAAAAAATAAAATATGCCACTCATTGAGAACACATCAGACTACCACCTGTTCAAAATTAAAATTTTTTCGTACGATAGTTTTCGAGAAAAAAAATCGCAAAGTTGATAAAGTTGCCAATTCCGTAAAAAATCGGGTACATTTTTCATTTAACTCGCGGTAAAAAGAAAACCGTGGATCCGAAAATTTTCAGATTAACACAAGTTACGTAGAAATGTTCAGTGATTACAACAAACTTTGTTGCAATTTTTTTTATGGAGCGGTTGCGAAGATATCGATCTCTAAAGTGAGGGGCCTTGACTTTTTGCACGGATAGTAGACAGCTATTCTCAGCACCAAAACATACTCCATAATGTTGTTTAAGCATGTTCATTTTTATTTTAGCCAGAACTCCAGAAACGTCTAATGACCGATCTCGCTGAGACACCCCGTATGTAGTGTAAAAGTAATATTAATGCATTTTAAATAAAGTATGAAAAAATTAAATGTAAATTATTTATTGGGTTATAAATCATGAATAAAGAATATTTATATTTATTTATAAAGTCTCGAATTATTCTTTCTAGAACCCGTTCACATTCCCTACTATCACGTATTAAAACCTAATCATGATTTCACGCAAATTTTAAAATAACAGTAGAAAAGCAATAATCATAAAGTTACAAAATGGGCAATTATGAACTGTAACATTTTACGTAATTCTAAATCTTAATTTATATCATGTGAAAAACACTTCAGATTATCCCAAAGAAAACAGAATTGAAATTGTTTCTAAGTCTGTGAAGTAGCAACACAATTTTCAAAATTTCAATTAATAAAAGAAATTAGTAATATCAGCTTAAAGAGTTTTAATGCTTTTTTTAAACTATAAAAATTTTAATATAATTTTGAAAATACTTAGCTATCTTCACCGACATCATTTAACTTTGAATCAATTTTTTTAATCTTTTATAACTTCATTTTGTCACTGACCTGTTGCGTTTGATTTGAAAGTGTGGCAACAACAACCGTTCTTAACTTTCTTGAATACAAAGGCCGTGACAGAAATCCAACAAACCGTAAACCGTAATTATGGATCATCGCGTTTTAAACGTTTGGAAAACCACTCAACTAATAAAACCAAAAAAAAAACAAAACTAGCTTCATCTATCTAAATTCGTACCTGATACTCCAACAGAATTTTACTAAACTCCTTCACACATTCTAAATCGATCTTGTTTAAACCCAATCGTTGATTAATATCGTAACTATTTATATGGTTAAACCATCTGGAAAGATGAACGTAACGATTCGAATCGTTTAAATTAGTGTTAATACTTTTGAAGAATTCGAAGGTGTAGACGTCAAGATTTGATGGTGTGTAACCCCATAAATAACTTCTTGTTGATAAATATCGATTTAAAATGGTTAAACTTGTTCGTTTTAATTTTTCGATTAATTCGGAAAGATTTAAATGCTTAAATCAATCAAAATTATAATACAATTAAGGAGGTACATAAAGATGATGCAATAGTAATTTTAATTTCTTTGTAAGACTTGGGAAACAACATTTTGAAATCAATTCTCAACAATTTGAATTAATAAAAGTAGTAGTAAGTCGTAATTTTATTGTATTGAGTGGCCCAAATACTGTACTCACCAGTGAGAATTGTATAAGTACACAGAAAGAATAAAAATTAGTTTGTATGATATGATTTAATAGTAGCAAGAAATAAATAAAAAAGACATGTTTTGATGTAATGTCTCTATCCTACAATAATAAATCAAGAGATCCCAAAGGTGAGCACAAAATTTAGAACACCTGTACTGCATAACACTGATTATGAGTAACAGTTCCGTTTCATTTCGTGATTTCACGCACGCGATACAAAACCTTACCTTCTCTTTACTTTCCTTTGCAGCTTTTAATTGTCTGACCAGGTCGCCTTGCTGTTGGATTTGTTGTTCGATCTTCGCCTTGTCTAACATATTCAGTACACCAACAATTTAAAAATGCCTTTTTTGTATTTTTGTTTATCAACTTAAAAAAAATCGATTTAATATAATGTTGAAAATTTTCACGTGGACAGTTCTTTTTTTGAGAGGTTAGGTACGTAAATGTCACGATAGGAGCACTAACGCGCACGTCTAAACAGGCGCGCATGAGTAATACGAATGAGCCAAATGAGGTAATTCAAAGCACAAGGATATTTGCAAAAGGTACTGTTATGAAATGCGCATTCCCCTCTCTTTGATGTAAGGTGATTTTCGCGACGGTTTCGATTCTAATGATGGACATACATAATGTGATGAATTGTTGCATCATTTTTGATTAAAAATAAAATAATTAATTTATGAAAATTTATATAAAAATAACATATTTAGTTAATATTTTCAATAAAAATGACAGTTTTTTTGACATGTATAAGAATCTATAAACTAAGGTAGAAATAAAAAATACAAAAGATACCATCACCTGAAAAAACTACACAGTGCAATGTGTGTTGCATATGTTGCAGTAAAAGCTTAACTTTAGAAAATCTATACTTTAACTATACAGTGTATGCCAAAAAGTCAGCAACACCAGGTTTTTTGGTTATATTGCATATACGATTCTGAAATTTTGTTGATATGAGATGATCATTCCGATTTAAAATGTTTTAAGATGGATGCCACACTTCAAAATCGTTGTTACAAACGGAATGTTATGTTTTTTAGTGATACCTACTATCCGTGCAAAAAGTCAAGGCCCCTCACTTTAGAGATCGATATCTTTGTAACCGCTTTATGGAAAAAATTGCGGTAAAGTTTATTGTAATGAGTGAACATTTCTGCGTATCACTTGTTAATTTGGAAATTTTCGGGTCCGCGGTTTTTCTTTTATTGCGAGTTAAGTGTAACTATCTCTACTTTGCTAAATTTGAACTGGTGGTAAACCGATGTGTTCTTAATGTGGGGCATATTTTATTTTTTCGATATTCCGAATAGTTTCGCGGAAAATCGCCGTTTAGTAGGATGCGGTTATTTCGAAAACGACATGGCGGATTTCAACCCGGTTTGGTGGTTGTCGGATTCCGTTATCAGTTTTTCAAAATTAGAGCTCTCTAATTTTTTAAGAGAGACTTAATAGAATTACAAATTAAAGAGAAACCGAAATAAGCTATGCGGGGAGAGGAGGGTTCCGTCCAATTGGAACAGATGGTGCGTCCCAGACAGTACGTCGCGCCTTTATCTTACCTAGATAAACAAAAAGGCGCGACGTCCTGTCTGGGACGCACCATCGATATAACGGCTAAACCGCGATTTTCCGCGAAACTGTATGGAATATCGAAAAAACAAAATATGCCACTCATTAAGAACACATCAAGCTACCACCTGTTCAAAATTTAAATTTTTTAGTATGATAGTTTTCGAGAAAAAAATCGCAAAGTTGACAAAGTTGCCTGTAACGTAAAAAATCGGGTACATTTTTCATTTAACTCGCGATAAAAAGAAAACCGCGGATCTAAAAATTTTCAAATTGACATATATTACATAGAAATGTACAGTGATTACAACAAAGTTTGTAGCAATTTTTTTTATTGAACGGTTGCGAAGTTATCGGTCTCTAAAATGAGGGGCCTTGACTTTTTGCACGGATAGTAGATTAATGTTATTGATTAATTTTTCTTAGTAAACAATTTTTAAATTTTTTTCAAAGTTTTCCGATATAAGGGTACTAAAATTTTACATCATCGTAAAGAGAAAAAAATTTCTATCAAATGAGCCTAACGAAAGGAAACATTGCCGTTTAAAAAAAATCAAGTGTTATTCGTTACTCATTTGTTTTCTGAATTAAAAACAAGTAAATGCAATCTTATTATGGCAATTAAAATGTTAAACAACTTTTGTATAAAATGTTTTTTTATAAAGTCACATTTACCGAGATATAAGTATGTTAGGTTCTTTTTTCCCTTTGTACCCGATTCCCGTAAAATAAAACGCACCACACAGTTTAATCGCTTTATTTCACCACTTCACAACTCAACATAACCTCTCATAACATAACCCTCTCGCGCCCGTTATATCGCTACTATTGATTTCTTTTTTTACATTTTATTATTTTACTAATAGATAACACTACATTCGGCCTCGCTACTGTTTGAATCGTCCTCGATTCGCTCTTCAAAGTCCTCCGGAAGTTGACACCAAGGTTTCATCAGGTCTGCTGCAAATATTGAGTTGAACTTCCTTTGAGTACGTTGCGCACCGGGTACATCCACCAAATGGTATCGGTCATTTCCTAGCACTTCATTAACTAGGTAGGGTCCTTTGTAGAGTGGCATCATCTTTCGTGGTTGCCCTGTAGCTGAAGCTTCGCGTTTTATCAGTACTAGATCGCCTTCTTGATATCTTCGTGGTTGTTTATATTTCTTGTCGCTTATGTCTTTTTGAATCTTCTGCATCTTTTCGTCTTTGTTGACGTTCGTATTGTTCTTCTTCTTCTTGTTTTCGTCGTTGCGTTTCTTGTTGTTGCTTTTCTCTTTCTTGTTGCAATTTTTCTCGTTCTTCTTGTAATCTTTCCCGTTCTTGTTGCAACTGTTGTTATTCGCGTTGATATCGTTCTTCTTCTTCTTGTTTACGTTGACGTTCTTGTTGTTGTTGACGTTGTTTTTCTTGTTGCTGTTTTCTTTGTTCTTGAGGACGTTCTTCTTGTATTTCTTCACAACTTTGATGATTTTGTTCTCTATTTTCTTCCTCAGTTTGTTGTTTAGTCCTATTTCACCAAAATAACTTGCAAAGCAACTCTCATTATCTTGAATAAGTTTTCTTAAAGTTTGTTTTTCGTTTTCTCGTAGATCTTCAGGCATTTCGTATTGGTTAGAATCTTCATTTTCTTCCATCTTGTTGTCTTGGATTGGTTCGTCTTCATCTCCTTCATCAGCATTTTCTTCCTCGCTATCTCCTTTCTCTTCGTCTTCCTCATTTCTGTTTTCTTCATCTTCCTTATTTTCATTTTCTTCACCTTCCTTATTTTCATTTTCTTCATCTTCCTTATTTTCATTTTCTTCATCACGACCTTTAACCATATTGATGTAAAGAGGATCTTCTTTCAACACTCGGTGTACTTTCAAACTGTGCCCTTGTTTAATAATCTGTATTTCTGGATCTTCAAATGCACTATTTCCAATTATTATAGAGTCGTCCTGACATTCGTCTGGGACAATGAAAATTTCTACTTCAATCGTTACGTCATCAATTTTAACTATACAACGTGTCTTTCCAATCGTCTTCCCTTCACCTCCACCAAAACCTCTTAGATAAATCACACATGAGATGTAGCCTAAATGTAACCTGATCGCGTCTTTTTCTCTCATTGTCACCACCTCGCTCCCCAAATCGATAAAAGCTACAATTTGTTCGCCATTTACCTCCACTATTTTCCTCAGATCTCCCAATGGTTTGTGAATTTGTATTTGATGAACTCCTTTAGCACTTGTTTCTCTACAATTTTTGGCGATGTGGCCCACTTTATCACATCTAAAACATCGGTTTCTATTTTGAGGTTTAGGACATTTAGTCGAAATGTGTCCAATTTCATTGCAATTGTAACATTTTCTGTTATCAGCACTTCCTGACGCTCTATTATAGTCCTTATTACTTGTGGACGGCATTTTAACGCTATTTGTTTTTATTGTACTTTCATAACTTTTTATTTTTAATAACAGGTCTTGAGTATCAATCGGTAAACTAATGGCTAAAAGTTTACTTAACTCTTTATCCTGTATTCCGGCGATAATATATTTAAGTACGGCCCTGTCGCTAAAATCACCTGCGCTAGCGATAGCTTTCATATTATAAACATAATGCTCATACGTCTCATCTCCACGTTTAACGCGCTTAGACAAATCAAAATGAATGTCGGCCTCATCTACTACCGTTGGAAAATCATCAATTAGTTGTTTTTTAAAAGTTTTCCAATCATAAACCACGTTTTGAACGCTTTCAAACCACAGTTTCGCCGCGCCGTTTAATTTAATTATAGCATTATACAATAACGTTTGATCATCCCACTTAAAAATCATTGCTAAACTTTCCGCGCTTTTAATCCATTGCCGGGCTGTCAACGAATTTGATTTACCTGGATTAAAATCCGAAATAACCTGCTGCATTGTGTTATGGTAATGTACCGAAGTTCTAGCGCCGTCTGCGTTGTCTAATCTTCGTTCTCTTTAAAGTAATTCTCTTTCCTTCATCAACAAATCAGGTTCCTGCGGTTCCTGCTGCAAAAGTCGTCTTTCCCACTGGATGTTAAGATTAAATTCACCAGTTGCGTCCAACGTAACCTCTTCGCCTTCGTTTGTGTTCGATACGAACATGTATTGATCCATTTTAACGACTTTCTGTTTTTAATAACACTTTTCACTTCGATTTAACTTTATCCACTTATCCCTCCGCTGCTTTGTTAGGGTGGCCGAAATTAAAATAATTCTCACTTATTTTAATAATAGTAATACAAAGGAGCATACAAAACGATCTTAACTAACCTACGTCTCAACTTGTACTGTTCGCCCTTCCCACGCCTTCTAACTATCGTTCCTTATGTTAATGTATTGTACAGCAATGGGTTCAGAAAAAAAAATCTCTATCCAATAACGTAAAGAAAAACATACCCATCAATTTGAAAATCAAAAGTTGATAACCGCTTAAAATTGAAGATGGCGTTGGAAAAAATTTATTTGTAGCATGAATCGTAGTATTCATCAAACCATTTGATAACTCTGTCATAAAAATCGGAAGTTAAATAACAGAGTTACAGCTTGCGGCATTCTTGTGTGACAACCTGTATATACAGGTGTNTATATAACAGACAGTACTCTCACTCAGTGGCGGCACGTTTGATGTGGCGAATTGATTTTCAATGACCTCGAAGCCATTATTCTGGCATAAAACACAACAGGTCCGCATTAAAAATATTTAAAACGTCGAAAATATTAAATTAAAAAAGTTATTCGCAATTAAATTTCTGAACTGATAAAAACATTAGTTATTGAGTTATATATTATATAAGTAATAACGTCATTATTTATAATATTTGATATTTTATTTTAATCTTTACACTTGTCGTTACGGCTCTGCACAAAAACAAACCTCACAGACACACTGGCGATTAGCAAGATTTAAACCAGCGTAATGGCCGCTCGCCTGCGTAATGAGGGCTGCGCATATCTTCCCGCCAAACCGAGTGAGAGTACTGTCTGTTATATATACTGTGTCACAACTCAACATAACCTCTCATAACATAACCCTCTCGCGCCCGTTATATCGCTACTATTGATTTCTTTTTTTACATTTTATTATTTTACTAATAGATAACACTACAAGTATATCTATATTCCTTTCATCGTGACCGCACTGTATAATTAATATTCGATGTTAAAGATATTATAACATCAATTTAATATTTATCACAATGTATCCTCACGACTTCCCAAAAAGCCAACATAGACCAATCCTTGTTCAATTGAGTATCCAAATCCCGATAATAAGATCTTTTTCCAGGCCTCGATAGAGTTTTACAAAAGCCGATTAGTTGGGCTTCGTAAAAGATTTTGAGAAATGATTAGTATGGATACCCTCTACATTTCGTATGCCAAAAGATACATTCCAGAGGCCTTCGCAAGGACTACACACCTGAATGGATTGTTGAGAGCTAAAGAAAATATCAGAAATACCTTGACAATGGTGACGCCAAAATAGGTGAAGAACTACTTTTCACTTTGGATGCTATCTATAGCGAGACATGGTCCCAAATAACAGAAAATATGGATTTCAAACACTTAAGCAGAAAGGCTTGGGCCCTATTAAAGAATCAAGAGGAACGTCCACCTGTTGTTAAAATGATCTCCCCCATTTTAGCCAACCAAGTAGAAAACCATGTACTAGTTCAGCTAATGTAGATTTCAGATTCATCGATGCATTCATATTTAGAATAAAAAATAAAACAAACCGTATTTATTCTCAACGATGATACATATCAGTACCATAGTTCCATTGGAAACACGTTGTGACTTATGGTTATGGTTCATGCATGACGGTGCTCCACCATATTTCAGCCTGATTGCTAGGGAGTACTTAAATAATACTTTTCCAAATCGTTGAATTGGCAGAGGTTGTTGAAATAGCAGAGCTGCATGGCTACCATGTTTACCAGATCTATCATCAGATAGATTTTTTTATGGGGCCTATTAAAACAACTTGTGTACCTACTTGTAACAAATCGCATTTTGAGCTTTCTAATCCGGTTAAATATAAGTTAAATTGTAGGAACCATTGTAAAGGTACAACTTTGTAGTTTATTTACAAAGTTGTACCGTGACAACCGACGGTTCAGTTTAAATCTTACGTTGGTGGTAATGATAAGGTCCAGCGGAAATTGCTGAGGTGGTGGTTTCGAGTAGACGGAGCAGGAAAGGAATTAAGAAAGAAAAAAGGTTCAGTTTTTGAGTTGATTTAGAGCCGGTTACGAGCATTGAAAGTAGAAGAGTCGAGCGATATCGTTTAATAAAAGCAAAGAAGATAAATAGTAGTTTTGTTTTTTAGTTCGTGGCGCGCGAATATACGTTCGTGAGCGTTATTAAATTTTTATCTAACCTTTTTATGCACCTACTCAGAACCGCCTCAGAAATTTCTAGATCGAGACAAATGTCAGGATTTGCATTTTTGTAGCTTTCTATATATAATTTTTTGTTATAAATAATAATAATTTTAACATCTCTTCTTATTATTAAAGTAAATTTGTTTATATCAGTTAAGTTTTAGTTTCTTTTCGTTTTATCGTTTTTCTTCAAATTACTGCTTTTCGCTTTCATGTATGACGCTGCTTCACTATATTTCAAATTGNGTCCACCTGTTGTTAAAATGATCTCCCCCATTTTAGCCAACCAAGTAGAAAACCATGTACTAGTTCAGCTAATGTAGATTTCAGATTCATCGATGCATTCATATTTAGAATAAAAAATAAAACAAACCGTATTTTTTCTCAACGATGATACATATCAGTAAAGATAAAGATAGAGACCACAGCAGACGTATTAAGAGAGGGCTGAAAGAGATTAGGCCGCCTACCAAAAAAGATCTAACTTCTCGCAACCCTTCACACATGATGAAGTCTTCAGCCCATTCCAACAGTTGACAATCGGCCGGTTCCTGGTTAAGTGCAGCCGATTCGACAGGAATAGGCTAGCTGGAATTTACACTAATATTCTGAAAAACTGCCTGGTAGCTATCGACCTATTGCTCTAATGATCGCCTGATTTAAACTCCTAGAACGCCTCATTCTAAACCGAATTGATAATAAGATTACAGAAACAGAGCATATCCCGGTCGAACAGGTAGGCTCCAGGCGGGCCCGCAGATGAGTGGATCACCTTCTCAGCCTTTCAACATACAGGGTGTATCTGAATGACTGCAACAAACTTCAAGGGGAGATTCTTTAGTGAATTTTAAGGGTACTTTGATATATGAACCATGGGTGACTTCGGCTCCCCTAAGGAGCTACACCCCTTCAAAAATGGCGGAAAATTTTGGTTTAATTTTCTTTTCTCAAAAACCATAAACGCT
>NW_019280659.1:54564-126906 GCF_000648695.1 Onthophagus taurus | reverse complement strand
CTTCAGACGCGAACACACAAACGCTCAATTCGAAAACAAATGAAACAGGAAACGTTCAATTCCTAACCTCAAAGTATTCCTCTCAAAGAGAACAACGATCTAATCGGTTCAAACAAAATTTCGATTTTTAAAGCGATAATTTAAAGTCAATTTAAACGTCAAAATTGATTTTTAATTATTTAGAACTAATAAGGAATCGTAATAAATTTAATCTCGACTTAATTTTCGATTAAAAATTCTTAATTCTCATTGAAAATGCTTTAAAATGAGTACAAACACGACGGGGTTATCTCAAAAAATAACATTTAAAACAATCGACGATCAACTGTCAAATTCTTTTTTTAAATACCGATATCTCGGTTATTTTTAAAGATAACTTAATCGAGTTTGGACTCGATTTAAAGCATTTTTACCATAGATAATGATTTTTAATAAAAAAAAGTTATCATTATTGTTTTATATTAACTCGGGGAGAAATAAAAATATTTTATGTTTCGGATAACGATATATATTATATCAGTATCGCAATAAATCAATAATTTACTTATTTTTTTTTCTTTTTTTAATAATATTAGTGAATTAATGTAATTTTAAACGAATAATTCCCTATAACAGTAATAATTATGAAGATAACTCCAAAAAATTAAAGTATTCTACCACTATACAGCGCCACCTGGCGGAGATATAAAAAAATTTTATTAAAAAAATCGATTTTATATCGAATTCGAAACAAGTTTTGTTTGAAACAATTTTCGATTAAATCGAATTTTTGATATTAATATACAGGATCGTGCAAAAATTTGGCGATCAAGCTTCTAATAATGTAACAATCGCCATCTTGGATTTTATTTTATTTTTGATAGCAGCTCAATCTCTTGAAAAATGAAAGTTAATTTAATTTTAATGCGAAAATTTGATAAAAATCATATTAATTATCAAAAATCCTTTAATTTGATACCCAACAACCCATATTTTAGGTTAAATAACACAACTTGAAAGATGACATTGACAGTTGCCATCTTTAATTTTATTATTGTTATTAACATTTTTCTATTAATGTTAAAAATCACAATAAAAACCAAAAATTATTCAATTTGATATGTATCAACCCATATTAATTTAATGAAATAACGTAAAAATCGCCATTTTGTTTTTCAATTATATTTTTAAAACTTAATAATTTCAAAATCGCAATAAGCACAAAGAATGCTTTAATTTGATACCTAACAACCCATAATTTGGGTTAAATACAACTTTAAAAATGACATTGACAGCCGCCATTTTGGATTTTATAATTTTTAATTTTTGCGTATATTTGGACCTATTTGAGATGGAACCATCGTGTTTGGACTTAAATTGCTCGGGTTTTAATTTCAAATCGATTAAAAATGATNTGAAGACAATTTTCGATTAAAAATTCTTAATCTCCATTAAAAATCCTTTAAAATGAGTACAAACACGACTAGATTATCTCAAAAAGTAACATTTAAAACAACCGACGATCAACTGTCAAATTATTTTTTTAACTAACGATATCTCAGTTATTTTTAAAGATGACCCCATCGAGTTTGGACTCGATTTAAAGCATTTTTGTCGTAAATAACGATTTTTGATAAGAAAACTTATCATTATTGTTTTTATGTAAACTTAGAAAATAATAAAAATAGTTTAAGACAATTTTCGATTAAAAATTCTTAATCTCCATTAAAAATCCTTTAAAATGAGTACAAACACGACTAGATTATCTCAAAAAGTAACATTTAAAACAACCGACGATCAACTGTCAAATTATTTTTTTAACTAACGATATCTCAGTTATTTTTAAAGATGACCCCATCGAGTTTGGACTCGATTTAAAGCATTTTTGTCGTAAATAACGATTTTTGATAAGAAAACTTATCATTATTGTTTTTATGTAAACTTAGAAAATAATAAAAATAGTTTAAGACAATTTTCGATTAAAAATTCTTAATCTCCATTAAAAATCCTTTAAAATGAGTACAAACACGACTAGATTATCTCAAAAAGTAACATTTAAAACAACCGACGATCAACTGTCAAATTATTTTTTTAACTAACGATATCTCAGTTATTTTTAAAGATGACCCCATCGAGTTTGGACTCGATTTAAAGCATTTTTGTCGTAAATAACGATTTTTGATAAGAAAACTTATCATTATTGTTTTTATGTAAACTTAGAAAATAATAAAAATAGTTTAAGACAATTTTCGATTAAAAATTCTTAATCTCCATTAAAAATCCTTTAAAATGAGTACAAACTCGACGGGGTTATCTCAAAAAATAACATTTAAAACAACCGACGATCAACTGTCAAATTATTTTTTTAAATAACGATATCTCGGTTATTTTTAAAGATAACCCCATCGAGTTTGGACCCGATTTAAAGAATTTTTATCGAATATAACGATTTTTAATAAGAAAATTTATAATTATTGTTTTTGTGTCAACTTAGAAAAAAATAAAAATAACATTTTAAGACAATTTTCGAATAAAAATTCCTAATCTCCATTGAAAATCCTTTAAAATGAGTACAAACACGACGAGGTTATCTCAAAAAATAACATATAAAACAATCGACGATCACCTGTCAAAGTATTTTTACAAGTAGCGATATCTCGGTAATCATTAAAGATAGCCCCATCGAGTTTGGACTCGATTTAAAGCATTTTTGTCGTAGATTACGATTTTTAATAAGAAAACTTATCATTGTCGTTTTTATGACAACTTTAGTAAAAATAAAAATATTTTATGGCAATTTTCGAATAAAAATTCCTAATCTCCATTGAAAATCCTTTAAAATGAGTACAAACACGACGAGGTTATCTCAAAAAATAACATATAAAACAATCGACGATCACCTGTCAAAGTATTTTTACAAATAGCGATATCTCGGTAATCATTAAAGATAGCCCCATCGAGTTTGGACTCGATTTAAAGCATTTTTGTCGTAGATTACGATTTTTAATAAGAAAACTTATCATTGTCGTTTTTATGACAACTTTAGAAAAAATAAAAATATTTTATAACAATTTTTGATTAAAATTTCTTAATCTCCATTGAAAATCCGTTAAAATAAGTACAAACACGACGAGGTTATCTCAAAAAATAACATTTAAGACAATCGACGATCACCTGTCAAAGTATTTTTACAAATAGCGATATCTCGGTTATCATTAAAGATAGCGTCATCGAGTTTGGACTCGATTTAAAGCATTTTTAACGTAGATAACGATTTTTAATAAAAAAAAGTCATCATTATTGTTTTTTTGTTAACTAAGGGAGAAATAAAAATATTTTATGATAATTTTTGATTAAAAATTCTTAATCCCTATTAAAAATCGTTTAAAATGAGTACAAACACGACGGAATTATCTTAAAAAATAACATTTAAAACAATCGACGATCAACTGTCAAATTATTTTTTTAAATAACGATATCTCGGTTATTTTTAAAGATAACTTCATCGAGTTTGGACTCAATTTAAAGCATTTTTGAAGTAGATAACGATTTTCAATAAGAAAATTTATCATTTTTGCTTTTATGTCAACTTAGAAGTGACTAAAAATATTTTATGGCATATTTCAATTAAAAATTCTTAATCTCCATTAAAAATCCTTTAAAATGAGTACAAACACGACGAGGTTGTCTCAAAAAATAACATTTAAAACAATCGACGATCAACTGTCAAATTATTTTTTTAAATAACGATATCTCGGTTATTTTTAAAGATAACTCAATCGAGTTTGGACTCAATTTAAAGCATTTTTGCTGTAGATAACGATTTTAAATAAGAAAAGTCATCATATTTATTTTTATAACAACTTAGGAAAAAATACTTTATTACAATTTTCGGTTAAAAATTCTTAATTTTCATTGAAAATCCTTTAAAATGAGTACAAACACGACGGGATTGTCTCAAAAAATAAAATTTAAAACAATCGACGATCAACTGTCAAATTATTTTTTTAAATAACGATATCTCGGTTGTTTTTAAAGATAACCCCATCGAGTTTGGGCTCAATTTAAAGCATTTTTGTCGTAGATAACGATATTAAAAAATATAACTATTTTATGACAATTTTCGATTCACATAATCTTTAGTCTCGAAGTAATCACGTCTGGGTTACATCAAAAAATAAATACTTCAGACCCGAACACACAAACGCTTAATTCGAAAACAAATGAAACAAGAAACGTTCAATCCCTAACCTCCCGAAAAGAACAACGATTTAATCAATTGGTTAAAATAAAATTTCGATTTTTAAAACGTCAAATTCAATGTCAATTAAACGTCAACGTCAAATTTTTAAGGTTGTTTAGAGCCAATAAGGAATCGTAATAAATTTAATCTCGACTTAATTAGACACGCATAAACTTCCCCTTTAAGGAATTTCAAATCCGCCCTATTTGTGTACAAGTACGTCATTTCGCCGTCGGCTCCCTTAAACTAAGTGGTAAATGGGGAAGGAGGGCGCCACGTGTTACCGAAGGGGACGCTTCCGGTATCCGAAACCGTGTAGTTTCGAAACGATGCACATCTATCAAGTTGACTTGTCATCAGTTAAGTGGCAACAAGAATAGAATTTAGAGAAACGAATGTGTTACAGTTCACAAAGAAGGGAAACGAAAGATTTTTGTGTCCCAGATAATCAACAAGCCACAACAAATTTTCTAACAAATTCGCGTTGAAGACGATTACGTCAACAAGTTCATTAAGTGGTATTTTCGATTGCAGCCCCTCGGTAGTTGATGACCTTGAGATTTATTTCAAACGAGGAATCTTTGATGTTGTGTTAGAAACACAACTTTAACAAGCAACATCTTCAGGCGTCATAAACATCATTTTAATTTTGGTGTTATTTTTCTTTTAATGAAAGATAACGCGTTGAGTGTAATCGATACTACCTCCTTCAGACTTTTCTTGACGATAAAACATTATTAATGGACGAAATTTAATACCTTGACGTCGGCTTACTTAATTAACTATACAGGGTCGAGCAAAATCAATATTCACCTTTTTAATGTTTAATTTTTTTGTGGCGAATTTCGCATTTAAACTGAAAAAAAAAAAATTGAATTCGATATCGGAGGCTGGATGTATCGGGTTATTACCCCCCCTCCCCCATCATCCCCTAAAAACACTCGTTCACATGTCCGGTGTGTTTAATGTCCAGATTTGGAAGCTAACGCCCTCTCATTTTACGGGTTTCGAAATCTATTAAGGAACGCCTTTTTATAATCTGTTTTTAGTTAAAAAAAAAACATTTTTTTAAAATTCATGTTGACACGAATGATTTAAATGAAGTTAAAAAATAGAGACATCTGTCGCGGGAAGATGGCGCGACCGAAAAAAGAAAAGTGACAGTTATTCGATGACGTGTGAACATGAGATTCATCCCGAAAGAGATTTAAAAACGGGCGACTTCCGCCTCATTTACCGATGATACATGTGCGTTTCGAGATGTCACTACCAACCAAAAATAGATAGACGACGGCAGTCGGCGACGTTAATATTTTAACAACCGCACGTTCCGCCCTCTACCGTTTCTATTCTTGCACTTACAGTCAAAGTAACTTAATTCCGACGTCTTTAGATCTCAACAATAATAAACATCAAATCAAAAATGATTTTTGAAAAAGCCTATTTTTATATTGCCATCAAGAAATACGAGTTATTAGAAAAAATGATTGAATTTCCATGGGCTGAGGCACTGCCTCAATCACATCTTATCAAAGACCCGCACTCATAGCGTCTCAATTAATATATTACTTCTCTACCTAAAACCAACCTCCTCCTTGTCTCCCCCCGTCTTTTGCTGAATCTTTTTTAATCAATATTTTTCTCTTTCTAATCTACGTTCAATCTCTTTCTTCTATTACCAATCTACTTCTTGTCTTTGAAATCTCTATTCAGCCTGTTTAATAAAGGTATTACCACTTCTTCAGCTTCTCAGGATTTCTCTTCTTTGTGAAAATTTTTTGTTAGCTTTACAATTTTTCTGTCCAGTCTTAGTTTCATTTTCCAGAAACTTTCCTTGCATTTATCTTTCTCCTGATCACTTCAGAATTTTCCAGTATTTCTCCTGAGTCTCCATCTTCTCTGAGGGACTTTTTATTGTATTCCTCTTTTCTGTTTAACCTCATTCTTGCATTTACACTGTGTTTCCAGTCTTTTCTTCTGCTATCAATCTCTGTACAATTTTTTTTACTTCTATTGTTCTAATCTCATCTTTCTTTAATTAATTTCATCTATTGTCAGCTGCAATCATGTTGTGTCAGCCTCTGTTAAGCTTTTTTCTTTAACAACGCTTTCTTGACTCTTTAACCATCTTTGTTCTGCTAGCGATCTCAATTCTAGTCTTTCTAGTCTCTGTTCAGTCTCTTTCTTCCGACATCAATCTTATTTTAATCATTCCTGTCTCCGTACAGTTTTTTCCTTCTAATGTTCTAATTTCATCTTTTTTCAGCCAATGTTATCTATTACCGATTTCCGCATATTTTGGATTCTGTATTTTTGATTCATTATAAACACTTTATTTCTAAAATATTTGTTTGTGTCACCTTTCGTTTATCTATTATGACCGACTTTAGCAACGAAAGTATTCAATTTTGGCATTTTGACTCTTTTCACTTCCTAACTAGAATATGGTTATAACCGAGCAAGTTCTAATTATGAATTAAATCTTTATGGTTCATTCTAAACAATTTATGTCTAAAAGATTTTTTTGCATCACCTTTAGGTTAGCAGTGATGATCGACTTTAACAACGAAAGTATTCAATTTTGGCATTTTGACTCTTTTCACTTCCTAACTAGAATATGGTTATAACTGAGCAAGTTCTAATTATGGATTAAGTCTTTATGGTTCATTCTAAACAATTTTTGTCTAAAAGATTTTTCTGCATCACGTTTAGGTTGGCAGTTATGACCGACTTTAGCAACGAAAGTACATAATTTTGTCATTTTGATTCTTTTCACATCCTAATTAGAATATGGTTATAACTAAGCAAGTTCTAATTATGGATTAAGTCTTTATGGCTCATTCTAAACAATTTATGTCTAAAAGATTTTTCTCAATCACCTTTAGGTTGGCAGTTATGACCGACTTTAGCAACGAGAGTATTCAATTTTGGTATTTTGACGATTTTCACTTCTTAACTAGACCATATTCTAGTTAAAATATAATATACCATATAAGACTGTATATTCGCTGTCCTAAATAACAGTTTAGTGTGTTTTGAAACTAGCAGAAATGTATCTTCGCTGCATTAATATACAGGGTCGCTGATATGTATGGAAACGATCAGTTATTTCCTAAAGTAAGAAGATAGCTAGCGAAAAATATTAAGATTAATTATACAGGATGAGTCAAAAAGTTATGATGAAACAATGTTACGTTTTCTTTAAATGAACACTCTGTATATTCTTCTATATTTCAGTTCTTCTCGAAATTCTAAATAAAATTCATGTACATAGTACATCATAACCTTAAAGTTTTCCAGATTTAATTAGTTACGTTAGTTACTAAATGTACTTTTGACATGTTATATCACTGCGTTACCATGGAGATGAAAAACTTTCAAAGGTAACTTAATGAACTATAAAAATAATCGATTAAAATATTGTTGTGTAATTTATAATACTGATTTTCAAAGTTCAATATCTCGAAAACGTTTATGTTTAGGTTTTTAGGAAATATAGAATAATATACAGGATGTTCCATTAAAGACAACCCAACTTTGTTTCATCATAACTTTTTGACTCACACTGTATATTTAATTTGTTTTTGTTGTAGTAGATTTTAAAAAACAAACTTTTGTATCTTTACATTTTTTGCTAGGTATATGACAATGATGCGGAGGGCGCTTGCAGTCTTAGGGTACAATTCTGTTGGAATAGGTGGAACCGCTGACAACACTTTGGTGCATGTATAATTTGTATGTGTAGTGCCGCCGCGCTTGGAATAGTGGTACATACAAATTATAGATGTACCAAAATGTCACCTGCGGTTTGCAGTTCTGGTTTGCAGTCGGCCGCGTGTCACCGAATTGTGTCTTAACTCACATTTGATCCGAGACGGTACTGCGATTACATCTTAGCTTTAGGAGTCTACATTATAGTTGTATATAATGTATATATTTATTGATTGTCAGCTGTGTCTAATTCTATTATATTCTTATTATCTATTTACATGGTAAAATTTAAACCATCTGCAGAAACATCTTATTTTTAAGTAGCTGGGTTATATGGTAATATGAAAACAAATTGCAAACTAGGAAACAATTTTGCTTTGAGAGCACGAATTTTAATAAATAGGTGTTCTGCAAGCTAACTAGTCTTCTGCCAGATGTATCTAGTTTTCTGCCAACAGTATCAAGTCTTCTGCAATCTACATTTAGTCTCATGCCAGTAATTTTAAGTCTACTCCTTGGGAATATCTACCCCTCAATTAGCGTAAAAGCTACTTTTTTGCTTGCAGGATTTAGTATCTAATCATTTACAAGCAGTTTTAGGTCTTTAGCCACTCATATCTAGTCTTCTACAAACAAATTCTAGTCTACTACAGACAGAGTCTACCTTTCAATTAGTTGTTAGCACCATCAAGCAATACTGCACAAACTGGAGTATGGGAATGGAGAGAACAAGGATTGCTGGAGGATATGCAAAGAAGGTATTGGAGATGGGATGGGTTGGGTTGAGGCTGGGAGAAGAGCAGTGAAATACGAGGAAAGGATAGAAGAAAGGTCGCATTGCAAGATCCTGGAAGAGTGCTGGAGAGAAATCAAGGAGATAGGGAAGGATGTTATAGGAGAGTGGGATATTCAATAACTGGGATCGGCAATAGTAGAGTGGAGAGAGGTGAAATGTGGAGAGAACCGAGGGATAGGGACAGGGACATACAGAGGCAGGAGAGAAGATTACAGATACGGGAAGGAAGATATAATGTAAGGTATGGGGAGATAGTGACAAAGGAACTTGCAAGGTATCTGTTGATGAAAAGGGACGAGGAAAGGGGAAGGGATTGATGGCCAAATTCCTATGTGGCAATGAAGAGAGAGGGAACAGGTATTAAGCAGACGAGGAGGCAGATTTTGGAAGACTGTGTGAGGGCAAGAGATGGATGAGGGATATGATTGGGGCGAGAAGCCGACGGTGTGGAGATGGAGGAAGAGGGTAGAGAGCATTTAATAGTATCTAGAGCGTTCTATTTGTAGCACTTTGTCTTTTATCAGCAAAATCTGTTCTTCTACAAGCTAATTCAAATTTACTACAGGCAGAGTCTACCCTTCTATTGGCAGTATCTAATAGGGTGTCAAAAAATTGTATAAAAAGTCGTAAGTTACAAAAACTCATGTTGAAAAATCTGTCTGCTTGAAAAAGTCTCAGCTGACGATGTTTGGAAATCTTTTTTATGAACGAAGTTAGATTCGTTCTGATGGAACAGACTTCTTTGACTAGTTTCACACATTCTTCAACAGTCTGCGTGTGAACTAGAAATTGTTTGTATATTACATTCCAATTAAGGGTCAGAATCTTTTTGAATGTGTGATTCAATCTCATCATCACTGATATCTCTCAATAGTGGAGAAGAAGATAAATCATTGGCCATCCAGTTGATCATTCCCTTCTAGTTTTGAGCTTTGAAATTGAGTTTTGACGGTTTTTCTTGTGTCACTGCAAACGTTAAATGTCCCGGGTGAGCAAAAAAGCAATTTCTTTTGATCACAGATCCTCTTGGCAATTTCCCAACTTAATGGAAATATAATTCATGGAAATATCAAATAGATGCTGCGGGATTCTTTCTAAGTATATATTTTAGGGATCTTACAGCTGATGCTCTTGAAGATAACAAGATGTTTTTCGTAATTTTTTAGCTTTTTGCCGATTGGTCCATTCAATGATTTTCCAGATTCAAAACAACCAAGTCTTTTTCTTCCGTCACCATCTAATACTTTCTAAGTAGTACCTCTATTCGCAGTATCTAGTTCCACAATAACAGTTTTTCAATTCTTTCTATTGAGAATATCTGCTCTTTCATTAGTAATGTGTAGGCTTGGGTTTGCTAGATCTAGATTTAGTCTTGTACAAGCAGTTTTTTGTATTTGCCACCAGCATTTGATCCTCTGCCAGCAGTACCTGACCTTCTACGAGGACTTTTTAGCCTAGTACAGGTAGAGTATAGCCTTTTATTGGCAGTATCTAGTCTTTTGCAAGCATGTTTTCAGCAGTTCTAATATTCCACAAGCAGTATCTAGCTTTTTGTTGGCACCATCTACTAATGTATTAGCATCTACAAAAAATATCTAATCTTCTTGTAGCAAAAGGTAGTCTTTTGCAAATACTATCTAGCTCTCTGCTTGTAGCACTTACATCTACGTTTGTTTGTCAGGAATATGTAACCTTTTGCAAGCAGCGTTTTTTCCAGTCTTATTATCTCATTGCGAACTGGTACATTAATTGTTGTCAAAAATACTACGACTCTGGAATAAATGCTGAGAGGCTGTAGAGAGCTGACGGAGAAGGCGATGGACTGGAAGCAGATTATGGGAGAGTCTACCCTTCTATTGGCAGTATCTAATAGGGTGGTCAAAATATTAAAAAAAAATGGTGTGAAAAGTTGTAAATTGAAAAATCTGCCTGCTTGAAAAAGTCTCGGCTAACGATATTTGGAAATTTGATTTATGGGCGAAGTTAGGCATGGTTGATTTTTGACGGAAGAGTCGTTCTGACGAAACTAGACACTTTGTAAAGTTTCCCTGAGGCTTCTTTGACTAGTTTCATACATCCTTCAACAGTCTGCGTATGAACTAGAAATTGTTTGTATATTACATTCCAATTAGGGACAGAATCACTTTGAATGTGTGATTCAATCACTAATATCTCATAGTAGAGGAGAAGATAAATCATTATCCATCCAGTTAATTATCTAGTTTTGAGTCTCGAAGTTGAGTTTTGACAGCATGAATGTTTTGACGGTTTTCTTGTGTCCTGGCAAACATTAAATGTTCTGGGTGAGCAAAAAAGCAATTTCTTACAACTTAATTGTCAAGTAGATTAAGTAGATCTCACAGTTGATACTCAGAAACAAAATTTTGGTTTTTTTTCAGCCTACTTTAGTATCTAATCGTACTAGAGAACGTATGTGGAGGCTATTTAGTTTTTTGCCAGCTGCTGTATTAAGTCTGCCAACGGTATCAAGTTTTCTTCTTCCGTCAGCATCTAGTCTTCTCCAAGTAGTGCCTATTATTCGTAGTATCTAGTTCTACATTATAAGTTACTAGTCTCCTGTAGCATTATTAAAATTTCTGCAAGCGATGCCATTCATTCTATTGAGAATATCTGCTCTTTCATTAGTAGTGTGTAGGCTTGGGTCTGCTAGATCTAGTATTTAGTCTTCTACAAGCAGTTTTTTGTATTTGGCACCAGCATTTGATCCTCTGCCAGCAATACCTGACCTTCTACAAAGAGTTTTTAGTCTACTGCAGGTAGAGTACATCATTTTATTGGCAGTATCTAGTCTTTTGCAAACAATGTCACATCGTCTGCCTGCATGTGCTAGGCAGTTCTAATATTCCACAAGCTTTCTGTTAACACCATCTATTAATGTATTAGCATCTACAAACAATATCTAACCTCCTTGCATCAAAATGTAGTCTTCTGCAAATACTATCTAGCTTTCTGCTTGTAGCACTTAGTCCTTAATTAGCATCATATGGTCTTCTGCAAGCAACATTTACTTTTCTGCCAGGAATATGTAGCATTGATGCTTTCCAGTCTTATTATCTACTTTCATAACCGAGATGGTACACTAATTGTCGTCAAAAATACTTCACCAAAGGAAATCATTTAAGATACAACAAATTTTTTAAGTACATAAAAAAACTAAGTTTTTTGGGGTTAGAATACATAGAACACGGAATTAGTGTGCACACGGGACGTATTTAATTGCGATACAGGGTCGGGTTAACGGGCAATTTAGAATTTTAATTGGTCATTTCCGAGTGGTCGTCGCGACTACGACGCCGGCGGCGCCACCGTCTAAATCCGACGACGACGACGACAACGACCAAGGTAGGGGGTTAAACTGCTGACCCCGTTTTAAACCGACATTACCATCGCCCCTTAAAACGCTTTACCACCCCCTTCAACACCCCCAAACGTATCGCGACCATCTCCTTCCTCCACCTCAATTCTTTTATCCTCCTTCCCACTTATCCCATCATCTCCAAACTCAACCCGGTTAATATGTTAAGCGAGAAACCCGTTTAGATAAATTAGCGGTAAAAGAAATAAAATGGACGAATTTAGTATTAGTGACATATTTCGGGATCAAGTGACATTCGATGGATCGTGTTGAAACCGAAATAAATTAAAACAGGACCGGCGTTGGGACGCTTTCGGCGCTTGTCGCACTAAAAACGATCGTAGATCATTTACGACCCGGCGAGTGTCATTAATTAACGAAACGTGACGTTTTTCGGCGACGACGGGCGTCCCTCTCTCGGGGGGGAAGTTAAAATATAAATTAGAATAATTTTTTTTTTAATATTGAGGTAATCTAACCCAACTTAATCCTCGATATCTCCATCTCGGTCTGAGCTAGTAAATCTCACCCTTACTCCCATTATTCATTAAAGGGAAGGGCGGTTAAACCGAGATACATAAATCCCCGAACCTCGTATTTCTTTCGGCACAGTTCCGGCTTAACTGCGATCTAATGAACAGATTTAGCACACACTGAAAACGATCTTTCTATTTCTTAACCTAATCTTTTTTCGAATAAATATTGCTAAGTAGAATTATAGTAAAACTTCGATATAGTGGACTTCGGATATAACGGACAAAATATTTTTAAGACATACTATTAATATTAGTCATAGAGAGAATCGAGTTATTCCCTAAGTTGCTGTATTCCATGTTTATAGATAAATACGGGGTATTCCCCGAGTTGTCTATACGATGTATAAATCAAGGGCGGTAATTCTAGTTTTCATTGTTATTCAGCACTAGATGTTTATTACATTAAAACTAGAACTAACACTAGACCTAGAACTAGTTTCGGGTTTAGTCATGTTTTTTTCAGACGTCAACGAGAAATCGTTGATTTTCACTTTGCCGAGGTCGCTTGCGGCCGAGGCAGTTGTTATTTAACAATACCAACATTAAGCTAGTGTATACTATTGGCTCTAGCGCCTCACCTCGTCCACAAGCGATCTCAACGATATTAGATAGTATCGTGCTTTTAATATCTTGGGAAGTGAACCAAGTGTACAGCAATTGAACGATGAGAAACCGTTAAACTTCACTCTGCCGAGGTCGCTTGCGGCCGAGGCAGTGGTGGTGCAACAATACCAACATTGAGCTAATGCATACTGTTAGCTCTAGCGCTTTGCCCGCAAGCGACTTCGGCGACATTAGATAGTAACGTGCTTTTAATATCTTGGAAAGTGCACCAAATGTACAACAATTAAATGAAAAACCATTTATCCTCACTCTGCCGAGGTCGCTTGCGGGCCAGGCAGTGACTGTGTAACAATACCAACATTAAGCTAATGTATACTATGGGCTCTAGCGCCTCCCCCGCAAGCGACCTCGGCGATATTAGATGTCATTGTTCATTTGATGTTTTGGCATGTAAGTCAAACATACATTATTCAACCCTTAAATGCACACGTTACTAAAAGTTACGTAGAGGGTGGTTCAAATTCGATGTCCGAATAAGCTATCTCGGAAACTATAAGAGTTAGCAAAAAAGTAGCTTACATGTCATGATCTCGTTTTTCGAGAAACTGCTGATGCTGAAAACCTCAAAGCGCTATCATCTTTTGTTTCTCCCCTAGAGGCCAATGTGGATATATATATATGTGTCCACAAGATAAATTAATATTTTAATAAATAATAATACGAACTACATTCACAGGACTAATAGAATCGATTTATTATTATTTGAATGATAATAATATTAATAATTTTATAAAGTAACGTTCTTTTGTTTTTGTACATGTCGTGTGCACAGCATGCTACAGCCACTTCCCCTCCTATAAAGATTAATAAAAAGAAGAATATGGTGGTTAAAGAAAAAAGAAATCATATTTAAAAATTGAAAGTAACTTTTTTTTGAATTTTTATATTATGAGAATTGATTGCCTCGCTGTGGTGACATGTTTAATTTTCTTTTAAAAGAAATGCTGGTTTAAGGTTGTTGATGTTAACAGCTACTTCCTTGTTATTTTTGAAAATTACAAAATATTTCGGAAATGTTTTTATCACTTTAAATGGGCCTTCATATCTTGGTGTTAAAGAGGGTTGAATCCCATTAATTTTGACAAAAACAAATTTTGAAATGAATAAATCTTTATGAATAAATGCTTTTTCGTTAGAATGAAAAACTGTGTTTACTGGTTTCAAACAAGAGAATGTTTCTCGTAAACTAGATAGCAATGGATCAGATTCCAAAGGGTGTTGAATATTAACAAAAAATTCTCCTGAAAGCCTAAGTGGTTGACCGTATACAAGTTCGGCAGATGAACAACCTAGGTCTTCCTTAAGAGATGATGTGAGGCCTAGGAGAAACAAGGGCAGATCATTGTTCCACCTTGTAGTGTTACCTCTGGCAGTTATGGCTGTTTTTAAAGAACGGTGAAACCTTTCTAAAATTCCGTTGCTTTGGGGATGGAAGGTGGATGTATGAATTTGACGTGTTCTTAGAAAATATATAAAAATGTAAATGACGAACAGGAGCGAAAACGGAAAAACGAAAAAACTTATAATAACTATTTAAAAAACACGTTAAAACATGTTAAAAATATAAAATCCCAAAAAACTACTTACTGTCAATAGAAGACTAATATTGTAAACTGAAGATCATCAAAAAGGCAATTGAATGCATGTATAAAGCTAAAGGCGATATATTTAACACCGCATTATATCGCATTATTTTATAAGTTTAACTTCAATATTGTCCAAAATTAATTTAATATTTTCTCGAATGATTTTAACTTTATGTTTTCTCCTTTAAAATTCAGTTGTCACTGAGGATGGAGCTAGTCCCGAAACTAGTTTGACTACAAATTTATTAAATATAGCAAGTTAAGAAGTTTTTTCGTTTTATTTTTTTTTTTTTGATGTCGTCAAAGAAATTAAATTTACAGTTTCCTGTAAATTATAACTAAAAATTAAGATAACATATTTCTGGTATTAGAAACAAATACATTTGTTGAACTATTTAATTTATATTTGTTTTACACAAAAGTTGGAATAGATTGCATTATTTCACATTTTTTTTAATATTATTATTAAATGACTTAATAAATTATTGATAGATGGCGCTCATAAATTTTTTTTTAATTGAAATAAAAGTAGCAACATTTGTTTGTATTCAAATTAAAAATCCTGTTTTTAAGATGGATTAAGAAAATTACGACAAATTTAACATGTTAGAATGTTACATATTAGAAAATAAAGTAAATTTTATATAAACTTTTAGTGGAATAATTTTTAGTTATAGCACCATAATTTATAGGAAACTGTAAATTTAATTTTTTTTGACGACACTAAAAGAAAGTTTATTTTTAGCTTTATTCTAAAACAATAAGAAATAGACCTATCTAACCCCATATATTTGTAATCAGAAAACAATAACGAATTTAATAAGCGAAGTTTAAGTTGTTATTTTCATTAAAAAAAACGAAAATTGTAATATCTCAAAATCTAAAACCGAAAAAAATTTTTTGATTACGTCATCAAATTCTCTGTAAAAAAGTATCCATATAATGTCTTAGTTATAATACTCCACCGATAATAATAACCAAGATAATTGCACTTGCTGAATTTACGATATTTTCAATTTTGGCCTCTAGGGGAAAAACAAAAGACTATAGCGCTTTGAGGTTTTTGGTATTAGCAGTTTCTCGAAAAACGAGATCATGACATGCAAGATACTTTTTTTCTAACTCTTATAGTTTCCGAGATAGCCTATCCGGACATCGAATTTGAATCACCCTGTACATGCCCGCGCGGGGCTTCTCATATGATAGTAGTTTGAAAGAATAATTGATGTTTAAGTATTTTAAATATCAACATATTGTGATTGTAGTATTTAATGAAACATGTCCATGTAATTGTTTTTATCGCCAACCGGCAGTAAAACCATACTTTATGGTATCATTTGCGGCAATAAAGTGACATTTTGTGTAGGTAAAGTATTTTTTGTAAATCGCGACGGTAATGAAAGCTATAACAGACAGTACTCAAACGGGTGCTGTAATGAGACTCCTTACAGCATCCGATGCTGTAATGAGATTTTAGTAACATTTTATGGAACCAGTTCAAGTTGGTGACATTGGGTCATTAATTTTTCTAGTTGTCAATGTGACAATTTTTGTCTATGGATGTTTAAACACGTTCTTAGCATCGAATACAAGGTCCACAATGATGAGGACATTGAACTCTGAGCAATTTCTCTTATTTTGGGAGGTGTACATGAAACATTTTTGTCAGGTGAATACATTTTGTGTTTTGACAGTTTCTAATTGTCAATTCAAATTTCTATTTTCAAGTGTTACGGTGTTACCAACTGCTACATACCTATTTCCCTACATTGTCAAAATTTATTTTATTTTTGTTAAAAAAAAGGATAAAAACGCGAATTACAAAAAATAGCATAAAAAACACGTTTCATAAGACTTAAAGCACTCATTCATTAAAAAACTCGTGGCTTCGCCACTCGTTTTTCAACTTGAATTCGTGCATTTCAAGCGTGTCTTACGAAACTTGTTTTTTAATATACTTTTTTGTAATTCGCTACGGTAATGGAAGCTATAACAGTACTCAAACGGGTGCTGTAATGAGACTCCTTACAGCATCCGATGCTGTAATGAGATTTTAGTAACATTTTATGGAACCAGTTCAAGTTGGTGACATTGGGTCATTAATTTTTCTAGTTGTCAATGTGACAATTTGAATGAATGAGTGCTTTAAGTCTTATGAAACGTGTTTTTTATGCTATTTTTTGTAATTCGCGTTTTTATCCTTTTTTTTTAACAAAAATAAAATAAATTTTGACAATGTATATATATGTTATTATTAAAATGCCTTTTTATTATAAGTTTTAGTCATTTTCAACTATTGCGCCTCGTGATCACAAGATCCAAGTTAAAATGGGATTTTGAAAACCAGAAATGAATTTGAATTTAAAAATAACGCGAAAAACTTGAAAATTACATTTTAACTTTAAGCAAGAATGACGTTTAAATTTTCGAAATTACGTAGCCAGGATCTTGGTGAAATTTTTAATACCAACCTAAAATTTTAAATTTAAAAATGATTTAAAACGTCAAAATGACATTTATTGTTAAAATATCATTGCAAGTTTTAATTTGTTATTTTCAAATATTGCACCTCTTGTCATCGCAAGATCCAAATTAAAATGGGATTTTTAAATCTAGAAAAGAATTTGAATTTAAAAATGATGCCAAAAAGCTTCAAAATTACATTTTAGAAGAATGACGTTTAAATTTTCGAAATGACGTATTCAGCATTTTGGTTCAGGCGATTAGAGTGAGTCAAAATGGTTTTAATGCGATAAAAACACCTCCAGAATTCTTAATAAAGATGAAAAAATTATATAAATTTAATTTTGATGTTTCAAAAAGTGTTCCAAAAGTACCAAGAAATAGGTAAAGTTGATTGGTGTTTTCCAAAATGGTTCAAATCGATTATAGGCAATGTCAAACGACTTAGCAAAGCAAAAAGAAGGGAATAAAGGTTACGGAGATGATTTTGCAAACCTTCAAACATTTTAGTACATAGGAAAAGGTGAATGAAATGTGTCAAACCGGTTCTAATGCGACAAAAACACCTCCAGAATACTTAATGAAGATGAAAATATTAAATAATATTGATTTTAATGTTTTTGACAGAGTTTCAAAGACACTAAGAAATGGAAAAAGCTGATTGGTGTTTTCCAAAATGGTTCAAATCGATTATAGACAATGTCAAATTACTTGGCAAAGTAGAAAGAAGTTAGTAAAGGTAACGGGGATGATTTTGCAAAGTTTCAAAGATTTTAGTACATAGGATAAGGTGATTGGAGTGAGTCAAAATGGTTTTGATACGATAACAACACCTCCAGAATACTTAATAAAGATGAAAAAATTAAATAAAATTGATTTTGATGTTTTTGAAAGTGTTTCAAAGATATCAAGATACAGAAAATGTTTGCCAAAATGGCTCAAATCGATAATAGACAATGTCAAACTACTTGGCAAAGTAGAAAGAAATTAGTAAAGGTAACAGGGATGATTTTGCAAAGTTTTAAATGTTTTAGTAAATAAAAAAAGGTGATTGGAATGAGTCAAAACGGTTTTAATGTGCTAAAAACATATCCAGAATACCTAATAAAGATGAGCACATTAAATAAGATTGATTTTAATGTTTTTGCAACAGTTTCAAAGATACCAAGAAATAGAAAAAGCTAATTGGTGTTTTCCAAAATGATTTAAATCGATTATAGACAATGTCAAACTACTTGGCAAAGTAGAAAAAAGTTAGTAAAGGTAACGGGGATGATTTCGCAAAGTTTCAAAGATTTTAATACATAGGAAAAAGCTGATTGGAGTGAGTCAAAATGGTTTTAATGCGATAAAAACACCTCCAGAATACTTAATAAAGATGAAAAAATTAAATAAGATTGATTTTGATGTTTTTGAAAGTGTTTCAAAGATATCAAGATACAGAAAATGTTTGCCAAAATGGCTCAAATCGATAATAGACAATGTCAAACTACTTGGCAAAGTAGAAAGAAATTAGTAAAGGTAACAGGGATGATTTTGCAAAGTTTTAAATGTTTTAGTAAATAAAAAAAGGTGATTGGAATGAGTCAAAACGGTTTTAATGTGCTAAAAACATATCCAGAATACTTAATAAAGATGAAGACATTAAATAAGATTGATTTTAATGTTTTTGAAACAGTTTCAAAGATACCAAGAAATAGAAAAAGCTGATTGGTGTTTTCCAAAATGGTTCAAATCGATTATAGACAATGTCAAACTACTTGGCAAAGTAGAAAGAAGTTAGTAAAGGTAACTGGGATGATTTTGTAAAGTTTCAAAGATTTTAATACATAGGAAAAAGTGGTTGGAATGAGTCAAAATGGTTTTAATGCGATAAAAACACCTCCAGAATACTTAATAAAGATGAAAAAATTAAATAAGATTGATTTTGATGTTTTTGAAAATGTTTCAAAGATACCAAGATACAGAAAATGTTTGCCAAAATGGCTCAAATCGATTATTTTATATGAACCTTAAGTCTCAAACTACCAACACTATAAAATACGAATACAATTAAGCATTTGATAATTCAAAGTATGAAATAGTGGTTGTAAGACGTCACTAACAGGCTTTCGGGCTGGGATATAACAGTTTTCTTAGATTCTACCATCCTTTGTATTAACATAAAACCAAGTATTAATCCGTTACATAAAGGTTTTACTGCATTACAATTTATTTTAGTTGCGTATAAAGTTTAGGTTCGTTTTAGTCGTTTCAACGAAAAAGGGGAGTAAGTTTCTCGTCGCGAAGAGATTTACCGTAAACCGAGACAATGGGATTTTATCCCGTTTCGAATCGCGCGAAATCCGATAACGTAAATATCGAAACGGTGTAGTGTAGTGTCCTCGTGCCGTAGCGAATTGTGTGTGTGTACTCCGGGAAATTGCCCGAGTTAAATTTAGAAAAACTTTTCTAAATCCATTCTCATCGAATCCGATTTATTATGACAAAATAAATTTTCCTCAAATTTCAATGAAAAAGATTTCCTTTAAAATCAAACTTACCTTAGAACTTTTTAGATCGCTTTCAAGTAAGGGTGGTCGTAAAATTCGCTCAAAAAAAAACGAAAAGCGTAATAAAACTTAAAACCTTTTCGAGTCAAAAAACGAGTTACGTGTTCCTAATAATAACTTTATTTCCACTTCACCTTTATAGTTCGTGAAATTTTAGCCTTTAAAACTTATTTTTAGGTTAACGTTAATCTTTTTTTGTAAAACATTGAAAACAGGGAGTGTCCATCTTTATTTGCGTCGCTTTTCCGAGAGACACAACGTTTCCGGTCGTTTTATATTAAAATATATCCAAAGCGACGTTTTGTTGTCGTGTGGCGTAAATCCGGGGCGAAAAGCTCTCTCCCCGGTTTT
Organism: Onthophagus taurus; assembly: GCF_000648695.1. Classification (NCBI taxonomy): domain Eukaryota; kingdom Metazoa; phylum Arthropoda; class Insecta; order Coleoptera; family Scarabaeidae; genus Onthophagus; species Onthophagus taurus. Next base: position 106,689 of record NW_019280659.1, on the reverse strand, counting down.
GTAAAACGAAAATAGGATGAGAAAATAAAAAAATAATAATAATTTTAACTCGTAAATTCATAAAGTGTCGCGGAAATTATAAAATACATCGGATTTAGTAAGTCTAAAAGTTTCATGAATTTATAGATTTGGTACATTTTCAATTTGAAATAGAATTTCGTTGTAAATTCTAAGTTAAATCTTGTCTGATGATCGTTTAATACCAATTAACAAATCGTCGACCCGCACATACTGCGATAGCTGTGGCCAGAAACCTCCAGGCATCGTTCCAACTGACCGCAATTAGGCTAATGTCAACCCGTAATCACCGAAATCCATCCAGACATAACCGTTTAAAATCATACCGGGTGAATAAAAACGAAAATTTAAAGTCTTAAATCAGATTGAAAAAAAAAGTTGGGTTATGTTGATCTGTCAAAATTAATTAGAGACAATAAAATGATTCCGCGAGGTTAAAACCACTACTAATAAAGAGTTAAGGTGCTCAAAAACATATTTTGATTGTTATTTGGGTTCACTTAAACTTATTTTTAAATAAAATAAGTAAATTTTAGGAAGAATCTAAATTTTAACTGTCAAAGATACAATCTAATTAAGATTGTTACCGCTAGATGGGGGTGATTGATTTTATAAATAACTTATTTTATAAAGCGAATTGATAAATGATAAATTGATAAAATGAATCGACTTACCCGATTTTCGCTTCAACAAATTAATCCCGAACAACACAGATTTGAAATCGACAAAATAAAAAAATTGGGTTATATTGATGTGTCAAAACTTCGTCGATTAATTTCAAACGATAAAATCATTCCGCGGGGTTAAAATCACTACTAATAACGAGTTAAGGTGTTCAAAAACGTATTTTGATTATTATTTGGGTTCACTTAAACTTATTTTTAAATAAAATCAGTAAATTTGAGGAAGAATCTAAGCGGCGATTTTAACTGTCAAAGGTACAATTTAATTAAAATTGTTACCGCTAGATGGGGGTGATTGATTTTAATAACAACTTTCATAATATTAAAAATTTTCATTTAACGAAATTAATGAATATTAAAATTGATAAAATAAATTAACTCACCCCATTTTTGCTTCAACAAATTAATCTCAAATAACAGATTTAAAACCGACAAAATGAAAAAGTGGGGTTATGTTGATGTGTCAAAACTTCGTCGATTAATTTGAGACAATAAAATCATTCCGCGGGGTTAAAATCACTACTAATAACGAGTTAAGGTGTTCAAAAACGTATTTCGATTGTTATTTGGGTTCACTTAAACTTATTTATAAACAAAATCAGTAAATTTGAGGAAGAATCTAAGCGGAGATTTTAACTGTCAATGATACAATTTAATTAAGATTGTTACCGCTAGATGGGGGTGATTGATTTTAATAACAACTTTCATAATATTAAAAATTTTCATTTAACGAAATTAATGAATCCTTAAAATTGATAAAATAAATTGACTTACCCCATTTTCGCTTCAACAAATTAATCCCGAACAACACAGATTTGAAATCGACAAAATAAAAAAGTCGGGTTATGTTGATGTGTCAAAACTTCCTCGATTAATTTGAGACAATAAAATCATTCCGCGGGGTTAAAATCACTACTAATAACGAGTTAAGGTGTTCAAAAACGTATTTTGATTGTTATTTGGGTTCACTTAAACTTATTTTTAAACAAAATCAGTAAATTTGAGGAAGAATCTAAGCGGCGATTTTAACTGTCAAAAATACACTTTAATTAAAATTGTTACCGCTAGATGGGGGTGATTGATTCCATAAATAACTTTTTATAACGCAAATTTTCTAATTAAAAATTTTCATATAACGAAATTAATGAATCCTTAAAATTGATAAAATGAATCGACTTACCCCATTTTTGCTTCAACAAATTAATCCTGAACAACACAGATTTAAAATCGACAAAATAAAAAAAATTGGGTTATATTGATGTGTCAAAACTTCGTCGATTAATTTCAAACGATAAAATCATTCCGCGGGGTTAAAATCACTACTAATAACGAGTTAAGGTGTTCAAAAACGTATTTTGATTGTTATTTGGGTTCACTTAAACTTATTTTTAAACAAAATCAGTAAATTTGAGGAAGAATCTAAGCGGCGATTTTAACTGTCAAAAATACACTTTAATTAAAATTGTTACCGCTAGATGGGGGTGATTGATTCCATAAATAACTTTTTATAACGCAAATTTTCTAATTAAAAATTTTCATATAACGAAATTAATGAATCCTTAAAATTGATAAAATGAATCGACTTACCCCATTTTTGCTTCAACAAATTAATCCTGAACAACACAGATTTAAAATCGACAAAATAAAAAAAATTGGGTTATATTGATGTGTCAAAACTTCGTCGATTAATTTCAAACGATAAAATCATTCCGCGGGGTTAAAATCACTACTAATAACGAGTTAAGGTGCTCAAAAACGTATTTTGATTGTTATTTGGGTTCACTTAAACTTATTTTTAAACAAAATCACTAAATTTGAGGAAGAATCTAAGCGGTGATTTTAACTGTCAAAGATACAATTTAATTAAGATTGTTACCGCTAGATGGGGGTGATTGATTCCATAAATAACTTTCTTTTTATAACGCGAATTTCCTTATTAAAAATTTTCATTTAACGAAATTAATGAGTCCTTAAAATTGATAAAATAAATTGACTCACCCCATTTTCGCTTCAACAAATTAATCCCGAACAACACAGATTTAAAATCGACAAAATAAAAAAAGTTGGGTTATGTTGATATGTCAAAACTTCGTCGATTAATTTGAGACAATAAAATCATTCCGCGGGGTTAAAATCACTACTAATAACGAGTTAAGATGTTCAAAAACGTATTTTGATTGTTATTTGGGTTCACTTAAACTTATTTTTAAACAAAATCAGTAAATTAGAGGAAGAATCTAAGCGGCGATTTTAACTGTCAAAGATACACTTTAATTAAGATTGTTACCGCTAGATGGGGGTGATTGATTCCATAAATAACTTTTATTTTATAACGCGAATTTTCTAATTAAAAATTTACACTTAACGAAATTAATAAATCCTTAAAATTGATAAAATAAATTGACTTACCCCATTTTCGCTTCATCAAATTAATCCCGAAAAACAGATTTGAAATCGACAAAATAAAAAAGTCGGGTTATGTTGATGTGTCAAAACTTCCTCGATTAATTTGAGGCGAAAAAATCATTCCGCGGGATTAAAGTCACTACTAATAACGAGTTAAGGTGTTCAAAAACGTATTTTGATTGTTCTTTGGGTTCACTTAAACTTATTTTTAAATAAAATCAGTAAATTTGAGGAAAAATCTAAGCAGCGATTTTAACTGTCAATTATACAATTTAATTAAGATTGTTACCGCTAGATGGGGGTGATTGTTCTATAAATAACTTTTATTTTAGAATGCGAATTTTTTTATTGTAAATTTTCATTTAACGAAATTAATGAATCCTTAAAATTGATAAAATAAACTGACTTACCCCATTTTCGCTTCAACAAATTAATCTCGAACAACACAGATTTGAAATCGACAAAATAAAAAAGTTGGGTTATGTTGATGTGTCAAAACTTCGACGATTAATTTGAGAGGATAAAATCATTCCGCGGGGTTAAAATCACTATTAATAACGAGTTAAGGTGTTCAAAAGCGTATTTTGATTGTTATTTGGGTTCACTTAAACTTATTTATAAACAAAATCAGTAAATTAGAGGAAGAATCAAAACGGTGATTTTAACTGTCAATTATATAATTTAATTAAGATTGTTACCGCTAGATGGGGGTGATTGTTCTATAAATAACTTTTATTTTAGAATGCGAATTTTCTTATTAAAAATTTTCATTTAACTAAATTAATAAAATTGATAAAATGAATCGACTTACCCCATTTTTGCTTCAACAAATTAATCCCGAACAACACAGATTTGAAATCGACAAAATAAAAAAGTTGGGTTATATTGATGTGTCAAAACTTCGTCGATTAATTTGAAACGATAAAATCATTCCGCGGGGTTTAAATCACTACTAATAACAAGTTAAGGTGTTCAAAAACGTATTTTGATTGTTATTTGGGTTCACTTAAACTTATTATTAAACAAAATCAGTAAATTTGAGGAAGAATCTAAGCGGTGATTTTAACTGTCAATAATACAATTTAATTAAGATAATTACCGCTAGATGGGGGTAATTGTTCTATAAATAACTTTTCTTTTAGAATGCGAATTTTTTTATTGTAAATTTTCATTTAACGAGATTAATGACTCCTTAAAATTGATAAAATGAATCGACTTACCCCATTTTCGCTTCAACAAATTAATCCCGAACAACACAGATTTGAAATCGACAAAATAAAAAAATTGGGTTATATTGATGTGTCAAAACTTCGTCGATTAATTTGAAACGATAAAATCATTCCGCGGGGTTTAAATCACTACTAATAACAAGTTAAGGTGTTCAAAAACGTATTTTGATTGTTATTTGGGTTCACTTAAACTTATTATTAAACAAAATCAGTAAATTTGAGGAAGAATCTAAGCGGTGATTTTAACTGTCAATAATACAATTTAATTAAGATAATTACCGCTAGATGGGGGTAATTGTTCTATAAATAACTTTTCTTTTAGAATGCGAATTTTTTTATTGTAAATTTTCATTTAACGAGATTAATGACTCCTTAAAATTGATAAAATGAATCGACTTACCCGATTTTCGCTTCAACAAATTAATCCCGAACAACACAGATTTGAAATCGACAAAATAAAAAAATTGGGTTATATTGATGTGTCAAAACTTCGTCGATTAATTTGAAACGATAAAATCGTTCCGCGGGGTTAAAATCACTACTAATAACGAGTTAAGGTGCTCAAAAACGTATTTCGATTGTTATTTGGGTTCACTTAAACTTATTTTTAAACAAAATCAGTAAATTTGAGGAAGAATCTAAGCGGCGCTTTTAACTGTCAAAGATACACTTTAATTAAAATTGTTACCGCTAGATGGGGGTGATTGATTCCATAAATAACTTTTATTTTATAAGCAAATTTTCTAATTAAAAATTTTCATATAATGAAATTAATGAATCCTTAAAATTGATAAAATGAATCGACTTACCCGATTTTCGCTTCAACAAATTAATCCCGAACAACACAGATTTGAAATCGACAAAATAAAAAAATTGGGTTATATTGATGTGTCAAAACTTCGTCGATTAATTTCAAACGATAAAATCATTCCGCGGGGTTAAAATCACTACTAATAACGAGTTAAGGTGTTCAAAAACGTATTTTGATTGTTATTTGGGTTCACTTAAACTTATTTTTAAACAAAATCAGTAAATTTGAGGAAGAATCTAAGCGGTGATTTTAACTGTCAAAGATACAATTTAATTAAAATGATTACCGCTAGATGGGGGTGATTGATTCTATAAATAAAATTCTATAACGCGAATTTTCTAATTAAAAATTTTCATTTAACGAAATTAATCAATGCTTAAAATTGATAAAATAAATTGACTTACCCCATTTTCGCTTCAACAAATTAATCCCGAACAACACAGATTTTAAATCGACAAAATAAAAAAGTTGGGTTATATTGATGTGTCAAAACTTCGACGATTAATTTGAGAGAATAAAATCATTCCGCGGGGTTAAAATCACTACTAATAACGAGTTAAGGTGTTCAAAAACGTATTTTGATTGTTATTTGGGTTCACTTAACCTTATTTTTAAACAAAATCAGTAAATTAGAGGAAGAATCTAAGCGGTGATTTTAACTGTCAAAGATTTAATTTAATTAAAATTGTTACCGCTAGATGGGGGTGATTGTTCTATAAACAACTTTTATTTTAGAATGCGAATTTTTTTATTGTAAATTTTCACTTAACGAAATTAATGAATTCTTAAAATTGATAAAATGAATCGACTTACCCGATTTTTGCTTCAACAAATTAATCCCGAAAAACAGATTTGAAATCGACAAAATAAAAAAGTCGGGTTATGTTGATGTGTCAAAATTTCGTCGATTAATTTGAGACAATAAAATCATTTCGCGGCGTTTAAATCACTGCTAATAACGAGTTAAGGTGTTCAAAAACGTATTTTGATTGTTATTTGGGTTCACTTAAACTTATTTTTAAACAAAATCAGTAAATTTGAGGAAGAATCTAAGCGGTGATTTTAACTGTCAAAGATACAATTTAATTAAAATGATTACCGCTAGATGGGGGTGATTGATTCTATAAATAAAATTTTATAACGCGAATTTTCTAATTAAAAATTTACATTTAACGAAATTAATCAATGCTTAAAATTGATAAAATAAATTGACTTACCACATTTTCGCTTCAACAAATTAATCCCGAACAACACAGATTTAAAATCGATAAAATAAAAAAGTCGGGTTATGTTGATGTGTCACAACTTCGTCGATTAATTTGAGACGATAAAATCATTCCGCGGGGTTAAAATCACTACTAATAACGAGTTAAGGTGTTCAAAAACGTATTTTGATTGTTATTTGGGTTCACTTAAACTTATTTTTAAACAAAATCAGTAAATTTGAGAAAGAATCTAAGCGGTGATTTTAACTGTCAAATTGTTACCGCTAGATGGGGGTGATTGTTCTATAAATAACTTTTATTTTAGAATGCGAATTTTTTTATTGTAAATTTTCATTTAACGAAATTAATAAAATTGATATAATGAATCCACTTACCCCATTTGTCCTTCAACAAATTAATCCCGAACAACACAGATTTGAAATCGACAAAATAAAGAAGTTGGGTTATATTGATGTGTCAAAACTTCCTTGATTAATTTGAGACGTTAAAATCATTCCGCGGGGTTAAACTCACTACTAATAACGAGTTAAGGTGTTCAAAAACGTATTTTGATTGTTATTTGGGTTCACTTAAACTTATTTATAAACAAAATCAGTAAATTAGAGGAAGAATCTAAGCGGTGATTTTAACTGTCAATAATACAATTTAATTAAGATTGTTACCGCTAGATGGGGGTGATTGTTCTATAAATAACTTTTCTTTTAGAATGCGAATTTTCTTATTAAAAATTTTCATTTAACGAAATTAATAAAATTGATAAAATGCATTGACTTACCCCATTTTTCCTTCATCAACTTAATCCCGAACAACACAGATTTGAAATCGACAAAATAAAGAAGTTGGGTTATATTGATGTGTCAAAACTTCATCGATTAATTTGAGACAATAAAATCATTCCGCGGGGTTAAAATCACTACTAATAACGAGTTAAGGTGTTCAAAAACGTATTTTGATTGTTATTTGGGTTCACTTAAACTTATTTATAACTAAAATCAGTAAATTTGAGGAAGAATCTAAGCGATCATTAACTGTCACAATATAATTTAATTAAAGTGGTTACCGCTAGATGGGGTGATTAACTGTTTATAGAACTTTATTTATCGACAACATTAATTCTAAAATAACTTTTATTTTTAAATGCGAATTTTGTAATTATAAAATGAGATTAGTGAATGCTCAAAATTAATAAAATAAACTATTTTTTGCTTCAACGAATTAATACAATACAATTTAATTTAGGCGGTTACCGCTAGATGGGGTAAGTAATTAATTAATAAAAATATAAAAAATTAAAAATTGTTATTAAATAATGTTGTAAATAAAAAATGAAGTGAATAAAAAATGTTTAATTATTAATTTAAAATTTTTAATAAATAAAAATAAATAAATTAAATAAAAAAAGTGTTTGTGAAAATACCGATAGATGGGGTGACTTAATTTGAATGTTAAAAATTAATTTTTTTTAAAGAAAAATCGATGATTTTGAATATTTTAAGCTCACACCGTGAAACGCACACAAGGGAGGAATGGTTAAAAATACTATTTACCCTGCGAGGGGTAGAAAAACGGGTCGATTGACGTTGTAATGTCGGGGGTTACGCTGTTATTTGTTTTTCCGAGCGTATTTCGGGGGCTCGAATGGACGGAAAACCGAAACCATTGGCGGCGGCCCAATTTCCCAATTTTCCAATATCTCTAAATGCGAACAACAACGCGTCAAACCCGAACAAAGCTTGTTTTACGGCCGGTTTACTCGCGTTTTTAGTTGTAAACAGAAAAATTGAAAACAATAACAATAAATTAATAAAGTCAAATTAATTTCAAAACCTCCAAATTTAACGTCATTACATCAAACACTTTCTAATATAAATAAATGAGTCGAAATTCAAAGGAACAAAATAATCAAGTTGAAAAACCGTTTCCGATTGCAGCGAAATTCCTCGTTGGCGGATTAGCAGGAACTACAGCCGCCTTTTTGGTACACCCTTTAGATATTTTAAAAACCCGAATGCAAATGTCTCAAAATAAATCGACGACTTTTGAGAAAATCAACGAGATTTATCGGAACGAGGGTTGTTTTGGGTTTTACAACGGAGGAACCGCCTGTTTATTAAAACAAAGTGTTTACACAACGATCCGATTCGGAATTTACATGAACCTTTTCGAATTTTTCAACGAAGAGAAACCGTCATTTTTAATAAAAATTTTAACCGGAACTTTTGCCGGGATTTGCTCCGGATTTTTATCAACACCACTCGATATTTGCTTGGTTCGAATGATGTACGACGGTTGCAAACCGAAAAATCTTCAATTCAAATACAAAAACCCCATTAACGCCTTAATACGAATAAATAGAGAAGAAAAAGGAATTCGAGGACTTTATCGAGGCGCAATCCCAACCACTTTAAGAGCCGGAATAATCGGAATCGGTTTAGGAACTTACTCCCAAATCAAAGAAACTTTACGTTATTATTTCGATTTAGAAGAGGGATTAAAATTGCAATTAACAGCATCGATGTTATCCGGATTATTATCAGCGATCGTTACGATGCCGTTTGATTTCTTAAAAACTCGCGCTCAAAACAAAATCGGGGAAAATAAGATTATTGGAATCAAGATTTTAAAAGACGTGGTTAAAGAGGAAGGTGTTTTAGCTTTTTGGAAAGGCTTCGCGCCTTATTACATAAGAATCATGCCGATAACCGTGTTAACGTTTGTGTTTGTCGAACAATTATCGTATTATTACGGGATTTACGTGCTTGAAAATAAAAAACCGAAAAGTAATCTGTAATTATTCCCTCTTCTTTGCGATTTAACATCGCAATCATAATCTCCGCCTCTTAAGATCATCTAATTAGTAGCGAAAATGATGAGGGCGCCGATTTCGAACCCCTAAAGTTTCACCATCTTGTTCCTTTAAAAGGTGCAAGGGGTGGCTCGAAGGGGTGGGTGGAAAAACGTCCGCAAATTGTTAATTAGTCCATCGGGCCGAGAGTAACGCGCGTAATTGCACCCCCAACGAAGGGTTCCTTAAAAATGATCAATTTTTTATCCACTTTACAGCCATCGAATCGTTACGAAACAGGAATTCGGTTTTTTTAAATCAAACATGTCGTTATTGAGGTTAACTTGTAAAAAATGAAATTTAAATAATCGTATCTCAAGACCGAGTTGAGATATCGCGATGAAATATACAGCATTTGAAAGCAAATTTAATCCTGATTCATCACACCAAAAATTATTATTTCGATTTAATAAATCGCGATGATATGATTTTTTTAAGTCAAACATGTTGTTATTGAGGTTAATTTGTAAGAAATGAAATTTAAATAATCGTATCTTAAGAACGAGTTGAGATATCGCGATGAAATATAAAGCATTTTAAAGCAAATTTAATCCTGATTCATCACACCAAAAATTATTATTTCGATTCAATAAATCCCGATGATACGATTTTTTTAATGCAACTTCGTCATTATTGAGATTAAGTTGTAAATGATGAAATTTAAAAAATCGTATCTCAGGAACGAGTTCAGATATCGCGATGAAATATAAAGCATCTTAAAGCAAATTTAATCCTGATTCATCACACCAAAAATTATTATTTCGATTTAATAAATCGCGATGATACGATTTTTTTAAGTCAAACATGTTATTGAGGTTAATTTGTAAGAAATGAAATTTAAATAATCGTATCTTAAGAACGAGATGAGATATCGCGATGAAATAACAAGCATTTTAAAGCAAATTTAATCCTGATTCATCATACCAAAAATTATTATTTCGATTCAATAAATCCCGATGATACGATTTTTTTTAATGCAACTTCGTCATTATTGAGATTAAGTCGTAAATGATGCAATTTAAAAAATCGTATCTCAAAAACGAGTTGAGATATCGCGATGAAATATGAAGCATTTTAAAGCAAATTTAATCCTGATTCATCATACCAAATTTTATTCTTTCGATTCAATAAATCCCGATGATACGATTTTTTTAATACAACCATGTCATTATTTTGATTAAGTTGTAAATGATGAAATTTAAAAAAACATATCTCAAGAACGAGTTGAGATATCGCGATGAAATATAAAGCATTTTAAAGCAAATTTAATCCAGATTCATCGCTCCAAAAATTATTCTTTCGATTCAATAAATCCCGATGATACGATTTTTTTAATGCAACTTTGTCATTATTGAGATTAAGTTATAAATGATGCAATTTAAAAAATCGTATCTTAAGAACGAGTTGAGATATCGCGATGAAATATAAAGCATTTTAAAGCAAATTTAATCCTGATTCATCACTCCAAAAATTATTATTTCGATTCAATACATCCCGATGATACGATTTTTTTAATGCAACCTCGTCATTATTGAGATTAAGTTGTAAATGATGCAATTTAAAGAATCGTATCTCAAAAACGAGTTGAGATATCGCGTTAAATAAAAAGCATTTTAAAGCAAATTTAATCCTAATTCATCACCCCAAAAATTATTATTTCGATTCAATAAATCCCGATGATACGATTTTTTTAATGCAACCACGTCATTATTGAGATTAAGTTGTAAATGATGCAATTTAAAAAATTGTATCTCAAGAACGAGTTGAGATATCGCGATGAAATATGAAGCATTTTAAAGCAAATTTAATCCAGATTCATCGCTCCAAAAATTATTATTTCGATTCAATAAATCCCGATGATACGATTTTTTTAATGCAACTTCGTCATTATTGAGATTAAGTTGTAAATAATGCAACTTAAAAAATCGTATCTCAAGAAAGAGTTGAGATATCGCGATGAAATATAAAGCATTTTAAAACAAATTTAATCTAGATTAACCACACCAAAAATTATTATTTCGATTCAATAAATCCCGATGATACGATTTTTTTAATGCAACCACGTCATTATTGAGATTAAGTTGTAAATGATGCAATTTAAAGAATCGTATCTCAAAAACGAGTTGAGATATCGCGTTAAATAAAAAGCATTTTAAAGCAAATTTAATCCTAATTCATCACCCCAAAAATTATTATTTCGATTCAATAAATCCCTATGATACGATTTTTTTAATACAACCATGTCGTTATTGAGATTGTTGTAAATGATGCAATTTAAAAAATCGTATCTCAAGAACGAGTTGAGATATCGCGATGAAATAAAAAGCATTTTAAAGCAAATTTAATCCAGATTCATCGCTACAAAAATTTTTGTTTCGATTCAATAAATCCCGATGATACGATTTTTTTAATGCAACTACGTCATTATTGAGATTAAGTCGTAAATGATGCAATTTAAAAAATCATATCTCAAGAATTAGTTGAGATATCGCGATGAAATAAAAAGCATTTTAAAGCAAATTTAATCCTGATTCATCACACCAAAAATTATTATTTCGATTCAATAAATCCCGATGATACGATTTTTTTAATGCAACCCCATCATTATTGAGATTAAGTCGTAAATGATGTAATTTAAAAAATGATATCTCCTGAACGAATTGAGATATCGCGATGAAATAACAACCATTTTAAAGCAAATTTAATCCTGATTCATCACACCAAAATTATTCTTTCGATTCAATAAATCCCGATGATACGATTTTTTTAATTCAAACATGTTGCTATTGAGATTAACGCGTAAGAAATGAAATTTAAATAGTCGTATCTCAAGAACGAATTGAGATATCAACTTGAAATAAAAACCATCTTATAGGAAATTTATTTTTTTTGTAATTTTTTGAAATAATTACATTTTGCATTAAATTTTGCGGGATTCCAGTTGTACTCGGTGTATAAGGACATTTCCAGACGTCCATTTATCATGGGCGTCCATTAGAATATGGGATCTGAATGAAGATGTATGGGGGAGAGCAGCTCGTGTTCGCGTCATGAATACATAATATGCACGTCCAACATTCGAACCGGCTTAAACGCCAAATCGAACACTCTGTATATTATTGTGCTATTCATTTCATTATCTCTTTGATATTATTGAATTTGCGGTTGATAGTTGCTTGCAAAATAATTTAAAAAATATTTTTAACCATACTTCCTGTTATTTCCAAAGAAAATCGTATAAATAACGATGTAAAGATTCACTAACGACAGTTTTTTAATTGTATTTGTTGAAAATGGCGAAAAAGGAGTGCAACATTTTGATTCTCGGCGAAACGGGGGTTGGAAAATCGACGTTTATTAACGCATTTTCTAATTACATCAATTTCCCGACGCTTGATGATGCGCTCGAAGCCGAATCAATTCACGCTTTGATCCCATCGAAGTGAGTATTTTTTAATTAACCTTAATAATGATGAGTTGAATTAAAAAATCGTATCATCGCGATTTATTGGAACGAAGAAACAATCTTTGGCGTCTTAAAACTAGATTAAATTTCCGATAAAATGGTTTTTATTTCATCGCGATATCTCAACTCGTTCTTGAGATACGATTTTTTAAATTGAATCATTTACAACTTAATCTCAATAATAACGTGGTTGTATTAAAAAAATCGTATCTTCGGGATTTATTGAATCGAAACAATAATTTTTGGAGTGATGAATCTGGATTAAATTTGCTTTAAAATGCTTTATTTTTCATAGCGATATCTCAACTCGTTCTTGAGATACGATTTTTTAAATTGCATCATTTACAACTTAATCTCAATAACGACGTAGTTGTATTAAAAAAATCGTATCATTGCGATTTATTGATTCGAAATAATAATTTTTGGTGTGATGAATCAGGATTAAATTTGCTTTAAAATGCTTTATATTTCATCGCGATATCTCAACTCGTTCTTGAGATACGATTTTTTAAATTGCATCATTTACAACTTAATCTCAATAACGACGTAGTTGTATTAAAAAAATCGTATCATTGCGATTTATTGATTCGAAATAATAATTTTTGGTGTGATGAATCAGGATTAAATTTGCTTTAAAATGCTTTATATTTCATCGCGATATCTCAACTCGTTCTTGAGATACGATTTTTTAAATTGCATCATTTACAACTTAATCTCAATAACGACGTAGTTGTATTAAAAAAATCGTATCATTGCGATTTATTGATTCGAAATAATAATTTTTGGTGTGATGAATCAGGATTAAATTTGCTTTAAAATGCTTTATATTTCATCGCGATATCTCAACTCGTTCTTGAGATACGATTTTTTAAATTGCATCATTTACAACTTAATCTCAATAACGACGTAGTTGTATTAAAAAAATCGTATCATTGCGATTTATTGATTCGAAATAATAATTTTTGGTGTGATGAATCAGGATTAAATTTGCTTTAAAATGCTTTATATTTCATCGCGATATCTCAACTCGTTCTTGAGATACGATTTTTTAAATTGCATCATTTACAACTTAATCTCAATAACGACGTAGTTGTATTAAAAAAATCGTATCATTGCGATTTATTGATTCGAAATAATAATTTTTGGTGTGATGAATCAGGATTAAATTTGCTTTAAAATGTTTTATATTTCATCGCGATATCTCAACTCGTTCTTAAGATACGATTTTTTAAATTGCATCATTTACAACTTAATCAAAATAACGACATGGTTGTATTAAAAAAATCGTATCATTGCGATTTATTGATTCGAAATAATAATTTTTGGAGTGATGAATCAGGATTAAATTTGCTTTAAAATGCTTTATATTTCATCGCGATATCTCAACTCGTTCTTGAGATACGATTCTTTAAATTGCATCATTTGCACCTTAAGTGAGTTTTTTCGTTAATAAAATCGATTTTATTAATTTTTTTTAGATTCACAATAACCGATGCGAACTTTAACACCCACATCATCGAATTTGGCAATGACAAGAATGAGTCGTTCAATCTTGGGGAGTCATCCACCCAAACTTGTCGATCTTATTCGTTTGAAACCGACGATGTTATCATTAGATTAATTGACACCCCTGGTATTGGAGACACGCGGGGTGTCACTAAAGATCAAGAAAATTTCGAGAATTTACTCCTCTATTTAGGGGAATTCACCGACATCAACGCGATTGTTATCATGTTAAAACCGAACGATTCAAGATTAACCGTTCTTTTCGAATATTGTATTAAGCAGTTATTATCTTCGCTAGAAAGGAGCGCCATTGATAACATCGTCTTTTTATTTACAAACGCAAGAGCTACGTTTTATAACCCCGGCGATACGGTTGGCCCTTTAAGACAAGTTTTAAAAGAAATTAAAGAAACACCTCCTAACATGGACATCCCTTTCACCCAAACAAACACTTTCTGCTTGGATAACGAAGCGTTTCGATTCTTATTGGCGAAACTTCAAAACGCCGAATTTTCGGATCGAATTAAAAGATCGTTTTATGATAGCTGGGATAACTCGGTGAGCGCCTCAAAACGTTTATTACAATACGTGGTGGGTTTAAAACCACATAAAATACAAAATACGATTTCCGTGATGGACGCTCGTCGCTCGATTGAGCGTTTAAGAAAACCGCTGAGTGAGATTTCGGTTTTAATCGAAAACAATTTGAGCCGAATCAGCCGTTTAGAAGCAAATTTAACCGACACAACGAAAAGTATCGACGATTTAAAACCATTTTTGTACGTGCCGAGGATTAAATTGAAACTCATCGAGTTTGATTATCCCAGAACGGTGTGCACGAACCAAAATTGCACGGAAGCTCACACGATAAGCGACACAACGTCTTATCATTACAAACAAGTGTGTCACGACCACTGTTATTTAGAAGGGATAAGAAGAAATATTGTTGGTGATGTAGGTTTGCAGAATTGCTCTGCGATGACTTCGAGAAATGGTAAAATGGTGTGTGTTTGGCCGAAATGTGGTCATACGTATCTCGAACATATGCACATTTATTACACAACGGAACCTTACGAAGAAACGATGAAAAACGTAGAAATCGAAACAAAAATAACAACGAAATTAAGCGAGAAAGACGTTATTCAGAAGGAATTGGAACGCTATCGAAGCGAACGGGGGGAATTTGAAAAGGAAAAGGACATCATTCAAAAGGCAGTGGCTAAATTCGCCCATTTTTTGAGCAATAGCGTCATACTTCCATTCAATGATGCTTACAAAGAGTATTTGCGCTATTTAATCGAGAAGTGAGTAAATAAAATAAAGTGGGAAACAAAAAATCGATAATTTAAAAAAAATGTTTTAACGAAAATTGTGTCTAATTTAATTCTGAACAAGTTTTATTCGAAACTTTTTTTATTATAAACGATATTTAACGAGATAACCTAAAAAAACTGTTTCTTTATAGCAGTATACAGCCCCACCTGGTGGATAAATCAAAAAATTTTATTTAAATAATCGATTTTAAATCACATTTTAAACAAATATTATACGAAACAATTTTTGATAAAACCCCAAAATGTTTTCACCGATACACAGCGCCATCTAGTGAGAAATATTATTTGGTGCCAAATTAAAAATCGTTTAAATTTTCACCGAATTCGTTACCTTTCTTAATAACGAACACGCATAGACATGAATAAAATTTGTTAATAGATGGCGCTGTATTAAAAAAAAAAAACTATTTTATGGTTTTATCAAAAATTTTTTCGTATAATATTTGTTTAAATTGCAATTTAAAGTTGATTATTTTAATAAAAATTTTCGATATCTCCACCAGGTGGGGCTATACACTGATATAAAACCATACTGTTCACAGGGAAATAAAAAATCGATAATTTAAAAAAAATGTTTTAACGAAAATTGTGTCTAATTTAATTCTGAACAAGTTTTATTCGAAACTTTTTTTATTATAAACGATATTTAACGAGATAACCTAAAAAAACTGTTTTTTTATAGCAGTATACAGCCCCACCTGGTGGATAAATCAAAAAATTTTATTTAAATAATCGATTTTAAATCACATTTTAAACAAATATTATACGAAACAATTTTTGATAAAACCCCAAAATGTTTTCACCGATACACAGCGCCATCTAGTGAGAAATATTATTTGGTGCCAAATTAAAAATCGTTTAAATTTTCACCGAATTCGTTACCTTTCTTAATAATGAATACGCATAGACATGAATAAAATTTGTTAATAGATGGCGCTGTATTAAAAAAAAAACTATTTTATGGTTTCATCAAAAATTTTTTCGTATAATATTTGTTTAAAATGCAATTTGAAGTTGATTATTTTAATAAAAATTTTCGATATCTCCACCAGGGGGGGTTATACACTGGTATAAAACCATACTGATCACAGGGAAATTAAAAATCGATAATTTAAAAAAAATGTTTTAACGAAAATTGTGTCCGATTTAATTCTGAACAAGTTTTATTCAAAACTTTTTTTATTATAAACGATATTTAACGAGATAACCTAAAAAAACTGTTCTTTTATAGCAGTATACAGCCCCACCTGGTGGTTAAATCAAAAATTTTTATTTAAATAATCGATTTTAAATCACATTTTAAACAAATATTATCCGAAACAATTTTTGATAAAACCCCAAAATGTTTTCACCGATACACAGTGCCATCTAGTGAAAAATATTATTTGGTGCCAAATTAAAAATCGTTTAAATTTTCACCGAATTCGTTACCTTTCTTAACAATGAGTACGCATAGGCATGAAAAAAATTTATTAATAGATGGCGCTGTATTAAAAAAAACTATTTTATGACTTTATCAAAATTTTTTTCATATAATATTTGTTTAAAATGCAATTTAAAGTTGATTATTTTAATGAAAATTTTTTATATCTCCACCAGGTGGGGCTATACACTGGTATAAAACCATACTGTTCACGGGGAAATAAAAAATCGATAATTTAAAAAAAATGTTTTAACGAAAATTGTGTCTAATTTAATTCTAAACAAGTTTTATTCGAAACTTTTTTTATTATAAACGATATTTAACGAGATAACCTAAAAAAATTGTTTTTTTATAGCAGTATACAGCCCCACCTGGTGGTTAAATCAAAAAATTTTATTTAAATAATCGATTTTAAATCACATTTTAAACAAATATTATCCGAAACAATTTTTGATAAAACCCCAAAATGTTTTCACCAATACACAGCGCCATCTATTGAGAAATATTATTTGGTGTCAAATTAAAAATCGTTTAAATTTTCACCGAATTCGTTACTTTTCTTAATAATGAATACGCATAGACATGAAAAAAATTTATTAATAGATGGCGCTGTATTCAAAAAAAACTATTTTATGATTTTATCAAAAATTTTTTCGTATAATATTTGTTTAAAATGCAATTTAAAGTTGATTATTTTAATAAAAATTTTTGATATCTCCACCAGGTGGGACTATACACTGGTATAAAACCATACTGTTCACAGGGAAATAAAAAATCGATAATTTAAAAAAAAAGTTTTAACGAAAATTGTGTCTGATTTAATTCTGAACAAGTTTTATTCGAAACTTTTTTTATTATAGCCTAAAAAACCTAAAGCCTAAAAGCCTTATAATTTAAAAAAAATGTTTTAACGAAAATTGTGTCTAATTTAATTCTGAACAAGTTTTATCCGAAACTTTTTTTATTATAAACGATATTTAACGAGATAACCTAAAAAAACTGTTTCTTTATAGCAGTATACAGCCCCACCTGGTGGATAAATCAAAAAATTTTATTTAAATAATCGATTTTAAATCACATTTTAAACAAATATTATCCGAAACAATTTTTGATAAAACCCCAAAATGTTTTCACCAATACACAGCGCCATCTAGTGAGAAATATTATTTGGTGTCAAATTAAAAATCGTGTAAATTTTCACCAAATTCGTTACCTTTCTTAACAGTGAATACGCATAGACATGAAAAAAATTTATTAATAGATGGCGCTGTATTAAAAAAAAACTATTTTATGATTTTATCAAAATTTTTTTCATATAATATTTGTTTAAAATGCAATTTAAAGTTGATTATTTTAATAAAAAATTTTGATATCTCCACCAGGTGGGGCTATACACTGATATAAAACCATACTGTTCACAGGGAAATAAAAAATCGATAATTTAAAAAAAATGTTTTAACGAAAATTGTGTCTAATTTAATTCTGAACAAGTTTTATTCGAAACTTTTTTTATTATAAACGATATTTAACGAGATAACCTAAAAAAACTGTTTTTTTATAGCAGTATACAGCCCCACCTGGTGGATAAATCAAAAAATTTTATTTAAATAATCGATTTTAAATCACATTTTAAACAAATATTATACGAAACAATTTTTGATAAAACCCCAAAATGTTTTCACCGATACACAGCGCCATCTAGTGAGAAATATTATTTGGTGCCAAATTAAAAATCGTTTAAATTTTCACCGAATTCGTTACCTTTCTTAATAACGAATACGCATAGACATGAAAAAAAATTCTTAATAGATGGCGCTGTATTAAAAAAAAACTATTTTGCGGTTTTATCGAAAAATTTTTCGTATAATATTTCTTTAAATTGCAATTTAAAGTAGATTATTTTAATAAAAATTTTTGATATCTCCACCAGGGGGGCTATATGTACACTGGAATAAAACCATACTGATCACAGGGAAATTAAAAATCGATAATTTAAAAAAAATGTTTTAACGAAAATTGTGTCTAATTTAATTCTGAACAAGTTTTATCCGAAACTTTTTTTATTATAAACGATATTTAACGAGATAACCTAAAAAAACTGTTTTTTTATACCAATATACAGCCCCAGCTGATGGATAAATCAAAAAATTTTATTTAAATAATCGATTTTAAATCACATTTTAAACAAATATTATACGAAACAATTTTTGATAAAATCCCAAAATGTTTTCACCGATACACAGCGCCATCTATTGAGAAATATTATTTGGTGCCAAATTAAAAATCGTTTAAATTTTCACCAAATTCGTTACTTTTCTTAATAATGAATACGCATAGACATGAAAAAAATTTGTTAATAGATGGCGCTGTATTCAAAAAAAACTATTTTATGATTTTATCAAAAATTTTTTCGTATAATATTTGTTTAATATACAATTTTAAGTTGATTATTTTAATAAAAATTTTTGATATCTCTACCAGGTGGCGCTATACACTGGTATAAAAACGGTACTTTTGAGGTTATCTTAATAATTATTGATCGCATCAAATATTTTTATTAACAATATTTGTTTAGAATTAAATAACAACCAACAATTAACAAAATTTTTCAAAATAAGCGTTGCTTTAATTGCCCTGTGAACAGTACGTTTCTGGTCTCAGCAGATCATGGAGATTCGGTACTTTCAATCATTATTATCTCAAGAACGAAAAGAGATTTTAAAGTATAGTCAAGNATCTAGTGAGAAATATTATTTGGTGCCAAATTAAAAATCGTTTAAATTTTCACCGAATTCGTTACCTTTCTTAATAACGAATACGCATAGACATGAATAAAATTTGTTAATAGATGGCGCTGTATTAAAAAAAAAAAACTATTTTATGGTTTTATCAAAAATTTTTTCGTATAATATTTGTTTAATATACAATTTTAAGTTGATTATTTTAATAAAAAATTTTGATATCTCCACCAGGTGGCGCTATACACTGGTATAAAAACGATACTTTTGAGGTTATCTTAATAATTATTGATCGCATCAAATATTTTTATTAATAATATTTGTTTAGAATTAAATAACAAGCAACTTTTATTAACAAAATTTTTCAAAATAAGCGTTGCTTTAATTTCCCTGTGAACAGTACGTTTCTGGTCTCAGCAGATCATGGAGATTCGGTACTTTCAATCATTATTATCTCAAGAACGAAAAGAGATTTTAAAGTATAGTCAAGTTCATCTTAAAGCACACACTTTACTTTATAAATTAGAGTGGTTTCATCGAAATATCTTAAGAATTCGATTTTTTACGATTTTTTAAAAAGATGGAAATAATTTTATAAAGTTACTTATTTCGGGTTGAGTTCAATCATTATTATCTCAAGAACGAAAAGAGATTTTAAAGTATAGTCAAGTTCATCTTAAAGCACACACTTTACTTTATAAATTAGACTGGTTTCATCGAAATATCTTAAGAATCCGATTTTTTACGATTTTTTAAAAAGATGGAAATAATTTTGTAAAGTTACTTATTTGGGGTTGAGTTCAATCATTATTATCTCAAGAACGAAAAGAGATTTTAAAGTATAGTCAAGTTCATCTTAAAGCACACACTTTACTATATAAATTAGACTGGTTTCATCGAAATATCTTAAAAATTCGATTTTTTACGATTTTTTAAAAAGATGGAAACAATTTTATAAAGTTATTTATTTCGGGTTGAGTTCAATCATTATTATCTCAAGAACGAAAAGAGATTTTAAAGTATAGTCAAGTTCATCTTAAAGCACACACTTTACTTTATAAATTAGACTAGTTTCATCGAAATATCTTAAGAATTCGATTTTTTACGATTTTTTAAAAAGATGGAAATAATTTTGTAAAGTTACTTATTTCGGGTTGAGTTCAATCATTATTATCTCAAGAACGAAAAGAGATTTTAAAGTGTAGTCAAGTTGATCTTAAAGCACACACTTTACTTTATAAATTAGGCTGGTTTCATCGAAATATCTTAAGAGTTCGATTTTTTACGATTTTTTAAAAAGATGGAAATAATTTTATAAAGTTACTTATTCCGGGTTAAGTTCAATCATTATTATCTTAAGAACGAAAAGAGATTTTCAAGTGCGATCAAGTTCATGTTAAAGTACACACTTTACTTGATAATTGAGTAAGATTTCGTCGAGATATCTTAATNAAAAATGGAAATAATTTTATAAAGTTATTTATTTCGGGTTAAGTTCAATCATTATTATCTCAAGAACGAAAAGAGATTTTCAAGTGCGATCAAGTTCATGTTAAAGTACACACTTTACTTGATAATTGAGTAAGATTTCGTCGAGATATCTTAATTTTCCGATTTTTTATGATTTTTTACACATTGCTCGATATGAAACAATTTCCTTTAATTAAAAAGTTAAATTCCACCTTCTTAATTCACGAATGTAATAATTTCTTTTTGTTACAGAGAAAAAAAACTTGGAGATCTAGCTAAACCAAAAGTAATCCAAAACTACGAACAATTAATAATGCGCTACGAATCAGAAAAGCAACTCTTAATGGAAGAATTAAAAAAAATTCAAGCTGTCAAGAAGGACGTTAAGAGTGTTGTAACCGCACCGGAAATAATGAATATCGTTAAGGAGTTGTACGGTTTGAAATTTTCCGGGAAAATAATCAAAGAGATGTACGACGCCCAACAAAAGCACATTGAACACGAAGTGGTGAAGAGATCTGAAAAAGTTGTGAAACCGATTCCGGTTAAGAGAGCCGATGGATCATTTCTTGGTAACGCGTTTAAATATTTAGCCGGTTCATGGTTTAAATCAAGCGATGACAAGAAGAAATCTAATACAACACCACCACCAAGCGTTCCAAAAAAAGGTGTTAATTAATAATTGAAAATATGTATCAATAAAAATAAATGAATTAAATTAACAATTTTATATAATATAATAATAATATAATATACTTTGACATAACCTACCGAATCTCAATGATCTGCTGAGAGAAGGACCATACTATTCACAGGGAAATTAAAGCAACGTTAATTTTGAAAAATTTTGTTAATAAAAATTGGTTGTTATTTAATTCTAAGCAAATATTGTTAATAAAAATATTTGATGCAATCACTAATTGTTAAGATAACCTCAAAAGTATCATTTTTATACCAGTGTATAGCCCCCCCTGGTGGAGATATCAAAAATTTTTATTAAAATAATCAACTTTAAATTGCATTTTAAACAAATATTATACGAAAAATTTTTTGATAAAACCATAAAATAGATTTTTTTTTAATACAGCGCCATCTATTAACAAATTTTATTCATGTCTATGCGTATTCATTATTAAGAAAGGTAACGAATTCGGTGAAAATTTAAACGATTTTTAATTTGGCACCAAATAATATTTCTCAATAGATGGCGCTGTGTATCGGTGAAAACATTTTGGGGTTTTATCAAAAATTGTTTCGTATAATATTTGTTTAAAATGTGATTTAAAATCGATTATTTAAATAAAAATTTTTGATTTAACCACCAGGTGGGGCTGTATAATGGTATAAAAAACAGTTTTTTTAGGTTATCTCGTTAAATATCGTTTATAATAAAAAAAGTTTCGAATAAAACTTGTTCAGAATTAAATCGGACACAATTTTTGTTAAAACATTTTTTTTAAATTATCGATTTTTTATTTCCCGGTGATCAGTATGGTTTTATACCAGTGTATAGCCCCACCTGGTGGAGATATCGAAAATTTTTATTAAAATAATCAACTTCAAATTGCATTTTAAACAAATATTATACGAAAAATTTTTTGATAAAACCATAAAATATTTTTTTTTAATACAGCGCCATCTGTTAACAAATTTTATTAAAATAAATTACGAAATTCCAGCCATTTTCTAAAATATCTCCATTATGTTTGGACTTATTTGAAAGGAAATTTTGTTTTGTGTGTGATAATAACATTTTAGTAAATTCTTATTAAAATATTTTCAACTTTATTTTCCAAAATGACGGCTATGTTTTATGATTATGATGATTTTATCCTAAACCATCTTAATCTGGATGAAAAATCCTTTAAAATGAGCCCAAACACGATGGGGTTGCGATTAAAAAGAATTATTTCAAGATGGCGGTTTCAAAATAAAATTATCATATCTCGGCCATTTTTGAAAATATCACCATCGTGTTTGGACTTATTTTAAAGGAAATTTTGTGTTCTTTGCGATAATAATATTTTTGTAAATTTTTATTAAAATTTTTTGAACCTTATTTTTCAAAATGGCGTCTACGTTTCATGATTATGCTGATTTTAACCTAAACAATCTTCATCTGTATGGAAAATCCTTTAAAATGAGCCCAAACACGATGAGGTTGCGATTAAAAAGAATTATTTCAAGATGGCGGTTTCAAAATAAAATTATCATATCTCGGCCATTTATAAAAATATTACCATCGAGTTTAGACTCATTTTAAAGAAATCTTTTTGTTTAAAAAATTAATATTTTTGTAATGTTTAAAAAGAAATTGTGAAACTGAATCTTTCAAAATGGCGGCGATGTTTTATGAGTATGATAATTTTAACTTAAATAATCTTAATCTGCATAAAAAATCCTTTAAAATAAGTACAAACACTATAGGGTTGCCTTTAAAAGAAACTATTTCAAGATGGCGGTGTTTTAAAATAAAATTATCATATCTCGGCCATCTTTAAAAATTTCACTATCGTGTTTGGACTTATTTTAAAGGAAATTTTGTTTTGCTTGCGATAATTATATTTTTATAAATTTTAATTAAAATTTTTTAAACCCTATTTTTCAAAATGGTGGCTATGTTTTATGATTATGATGATTTTAATCTAAATAATCTTAATCTGCATGAAAAATCCTTTAAAATGAGCCCAAACACGACGGGGTTATCTCAAAAATTACTCGATACACAAACCGGAAATGAACGCAAAAATTGATTGTTTCGGGTTGCCATGGTTACCATGTTGTAGCTTTAAAATGAGTATAAACACGATGGGGTTATCTCAAAAAATAAAAAAGTTACAACCTAAAATTGAATAAAAAACAAATGAAAATCGGCTGTCAAAATATTTTTTAAATCAACATATCTTCGTTGTTTTTAAAGATAACCCCATCGAGTTTGGACTCATTTTAAAGCATTTAATTTCAGTTATCTTAAAAAATAAAGAATATGCGACATTGTCACTTTTTCCGCCATCTTGAATTAACATCTTCGCCATTTTTAAAGATAACCCCGTCGTGTTTGGCCTCATTTTAAAGCTCTTCTCGTCTACTTTCTAAAAATATTAATATTTTACGCAAAAAAATCGATCGGGAAATACTGGTGTAGGCTAAAATCGAAAATAACAAATTTTAATTAATATTTATGCAATCACAATAAAAAACTCGTTAAAATGAGCCCAAACACGACGGGGTTGTCTCAAAAATTACTCGATATACAAACCGGAAATGAACGCAAAATTGATTGTTTCGGGTTGCCATGGTTACAGCGTTGTAGGAAATTAAAAATCCTTTAAAATGAGTATAAACATGATGGGGTTATCTCAAAAAATAGCAAAGTTACAAACTAAAAATGAATTAACAACAAATGAAAATCGGCTGTCAAAATATTTTTTAAATCAACATATCTTAGTTGTTTTTAAAGATAACTCCGTCGAGTTTGGACTCATTTTAAAGCATTTAATTTCAGTTATCTTAAAAAATAAAGAAGATGCGAAATTGTCACTTTTTCCGCCATCTTGAATTGACATCTTCGCCATTTTTAAAGATAACTCCGTCGTGTTTGGGCTCATTTTAAAGCCCTTATCGTCCTCTTTCCAAATATATTAATATTTTACGCAAAAAAATCGATCGGGAAATGTTGGTGTAGGTTAAAATCGAAACTAACAAAGTTTAATTAATATTTTTGCAATCACAATAAAAAACTCGTTAAAATGAGCCCAAACACGACGGGGTTGTCTCAAAAATTACTCGATATACAAACCGGAAATGAACGCAAAATTGATTGTTTCGGGTTGCCATGGTTACAGCGTTGTAGGAAATTAAAAATCCTTTAAAATGAGTATAAACACGATGGGGTTATCTCAAAAAATAAAAAAGTTACAACCTAAAATTGAATTAAAAACAAATGAAAATCAGCTGTCAAAATATTTTTTAAATCAACATATCTTCGTTGTTTTTAAAGATAACCATATCGAGTTTGGACTCATATTAAAGCATTTAATTTCAGTTATCTTAAAAAAATAAAGAAGATGTGAAATTGTCACTTTTTCCGCCATCTTGAATTAACATCTTCGCCATTTTTAAAGATAACCCCATCGTGTTTGGGCTCATTTTAAAGCATTTTTCATCCTCTTTCCGAAAATATTAGTATTTTACGCAAAAAGATCGATTGGGAAATATTGGTGTAGGTTAAAATCGAAAATAACAAATTTTGATTAATATTTTTGCAATCACAATAAAAAATTCTTTAAAATGAGCCCAAACACGACGGGGTTATCTCTAAAATTATTCGATATACAAACCGGAAATGAATGCAAAATTGATTGTTTCAGGTTGCCATGGTTACCGCGTTGTAGGAAATTAAAAATCCTTTAAAATGAGTATAAACATGATGGGGTTATCTCAAAAAATAGCAAAGTTACAAACTAAAAATGAATTAACAACAAATGAAAATCGGCTGTCAAAATATTTTTTAAATCAACATATCTTAGTTGTTTTTAAAGATAACTCCGTCGAGTTTGGACTCATTTTGAAGCATTTAATTTCAGTTATCTTAAAAAATAAAGAAGATGCGAAATTGTCACTTTTTCCGCCATCTTGAATTGACATCTTCGCCATTTCTAAAGATAACTCCGTCGTGTTTGGGCTCATTTTAAAGCTTTTCTCGTCCTCTTTCCAAATATATTAATATTTTACGTAAAAGAAATCGATCGGGAAATGTTGGTGTAGGTTAAAATCGAAACTAACAAATTTTAATTAATATTTTTTCAATCACAATAGAAAATCCTTTAAAATGAGCCCAAACACGACGGGGTTATCTCAAAAATTACTCGATATACAAACCGGAAGTGACGCAAAAATTGATTGTTTCGGGTTGCCATGGTTACCGCGTTGTAGAAAATTAAAAATCCTTTAAAATGAGTATAAACACGATGGGGTTATCTCACAAAATAAAAAAGTTACAACCTAAAATTGAATTAAAAACAAATGAAAATCGGCTGTCAAAATATTTTTTAAATCAACATATCTTCGTTGTTTTTAAAGATAACCATATCGAGTTTGGACTCATTTTAAAGCATTTAATTTCAGTTGTCTTAAAAAATAAAGAAGATGCGAAATTGTCACTTTGTCCACCATCTTGAATTGACATCTTCACCATTTTTAAAGATAACCCCATCGTGTTTGGGCTCATTTTAAAGCATTTTTCGTCCTCTTTCCAAAAATATTAATATTTTACGCAAAAAAAAAACGATCGGGAAATATTGGTGTAGGTTAAAACCGAAAATAACAAATTTTAATTAATATTTTTGCAATCACAATCAAAAATCCTTTAAAATGAGCCCAAACACGACGGGGTTATCTCAAAAATTACTCGTTGTACAAACCGGANACGCAAAAAAAAAACGATCGGGAAATATTGGTGTAGGTTAAAACCGAAAATAACAAATTTTAATTAATATTTTTGCAATCACAATCAAAAATCCTTTAAAATGAGCCCAAACACGACGGGGTTATCTCAAAAATTACTCGTTGTACAAACCGGATATGAACGCAAAAATTGATTGTTTCGGGTTGCCATGGTTACCACGTTGTAGGAAATTAAAAATCATTTAAAATGAGTATAAACACGATGGGGTTATCTCAACAAATTAAAAAGTTACAAACTAAAAATGAATTAAAAACAAATGAAAATCGGCTGTCAAAATATTCTTTAAATTGAGATATCTCGGTTGTTTTTTAAGATAACCACATCGAGTTTGGAGTCATTTTAACGCATTTTTCGTCCTCTTTCCAAAAATGTTAATATTTTACGCAAAAAAATCGATCGGGAAGTATTGGTGTAGGATGAAATCGAAAATAACAAATTTTAATTAATATTTTTGCAATCACAATAGAAAATTCTTTAAAATGAGCCCAAACACGACGGGGTTATCTCAAACATTACTCGATATACAAACCGGAAATGAACGCAAAAATTGATTGTTTTGGGTTGCCATGGTTACCAAGTTGTAGGAAATTAAAAATCCTTTAAAATGAGTCCAAACACAATGGGGTTATCTTAAAAAATAAGAAAGTTATAGAAGAAAATTAAATCAGAAACAAACGAGAATCGGCTGTCAAAGTGTTTTTTAAATCAACATATCTCGCTTGTTTTTAAAGATAACCCCATCGAGTTTGGACTCATTTTAAAGGATTTTTAATTTTCTACAAGAAAATAAAATCTGTATAAAATTTTTATTAAAAAATTTCAAACATAAATTAAAAATGAGTCAAGGTTTATTTGTCGCTTATAAAAAAAATATTTTTTCTTTATTATCGCCAAGGAAAATATTTTTAACCACAACATCCTTTTATTTTTATTAAAAAAATCGTATAAATACCAAATCAAAAACATTATTAGTATTATTTAGCGAAAAATGGCGAAACGAGAGTGCAACATTTTGATTCTTGGCGAAACGGGGGTCGGAAAATCGACCTTTATTAACGCATTTTCTAATTACATCAATTTCCCAACGCTCGATCACGCAATGAATTCCAAGAAAATCCATGCATTAATTCCATCGAGGTAAAATCATCACCAAATCGTTTCAATTTTAATTAATTTTAACTTTTAGATTTACAATAACGGACGCATCGTTTAAGTCGAGAAAGATCGAATTTGGCAGCGACAAAAACGAGTCGTTTAAAAGCGGGCAATCATCCACTCAAAATTGCCGCTCTTATTCATTCGAAACTGACGACTTAATCATTCGATTAATTGACACCCCAGGTGTTGGAGACACGCGAGGTGTTACTAAAGATGAAGAAAATTTCGAGAATTTACTAGTGTATTTAGGGGAATTCACCGAGATTAACGCGATTGTTATCATGTTAAAACCGAACGATTCAAGATTAACCGTTCTTTTCGAATATTGTATTAAGCAGTTATTATCTTCGTTAGAAAGGAGTGCTATTGATAATATCGTGTTTTTATTTGCGAATGCAAGAGCCACTTTTTATAACCCTGGAGATACCGTCGAACCTTTACAAGAACTTTTAAAAGAAATTAAAGAAACCCCCCCGAACATGGAGATACCGTTCAAACAAGAAAACACATTTTGTTTGGATAACGAAGCTTTTCGTTATTTATTAGCAAAGAGGGAGGGGTTGGATTTCGCAGATCATATTAAACAATCATTCGCTAATAGCTGGGATAATTCCGTAATGGCAACAAAGCGATTTTTAAAATACGTTTCAAAATTAACTCCTCATAAGATACAAAATACGATTTCTGTTATGGAAGCGCGAAGATCCATCGAGAGGCTAAGAAAACCGTTGGGTGAGATTGCGGTTTTAATCGAAAACAATTTGAGCCGAATTAATCGTTTAGAAACAAATCTAAACGACACAACGAAAAGCATCGACGATTTAAAACCATTCTTATTCGTTCCAAGAATAAATTTGAAACTTAAAGAATGCCCTTCCCCAATAACCGTTTGCACGAACGCAAAATGCACGGAAGCTCACATAATAAGCGACGTCACTTCTTATCATTACAAACAAATTTGCCACGATGAATGTTATCTGGAAGGGGTGCCGAAAAACGTTACCGGAGATCCGCGTTTGCAAGATTGCGCAATAATGGTGTATAAAGACAACAAATGGGTTTGTAAGTGGAAGAAATGTGGGCATAATTACCTCGAACATATGCACGTTTATTATTTAACAGAACCCTACGAGGAGAAAATCAAAGATTTACAAATACAAACGAAGTTAACAACGAAAGAAGCCGAGAGAGATCTAATCCAAAAAGAATTGAAACGATACCAAGTCGAAAAAGAAGAATTTGAGGCAGAAAAAGATATCATTCAAAAAGCCGTGGCTAAATTCGCCCATTTTTTAAGCAACAGCGTTATAATCCCCTACAATGATGCTTATAAAGAGTATTTGCACTACTTAATCGAAAAGTAAGTATAATTTATAAGATTTATCTTCCTTTATAATCTCAAAGAGTTTCAATTCTTCAATCGTAACCATTTCGGAGAAAAAATTTTTTTCTTTAACCTCACTTTCCACAAACGTCAAATAAAATAAGAAATGTTTAAAATGTTATATTAAGTAAACTAATCACCCTGGAAGGTTATAATTTGGTGTGATCGAACCTCAAATCTTCCTTTATAATCTCAAAAAGTTTCAATTCTTCAATCTTAACCGTTTAGGAGAAAAATTTTTTTTCTTTAACCTCACTTTTCGCAAACGTCAAATAAAATAAGAAATTTAAAAATGTTATAATAAGTAAACTAATCACCCTGGAAGGTTATAATTTGGTGTGAGCCAACCTCAAACCTTCCTTCATAACCTCAAAAAGTTTCATTTCTTCAATCTTAACCGTTTAGGAGAAAACAACTTTTTTCTTTAACCTCACTTTCCACAAACGTCAAATAAAATAACAAATTTTTAAAATGTTATATTAAGTAAACTAATCACACTGGAAGGTTATAATTTGGTGTGAGCCAACCTCAAACCTTCCTGTATAATCTCAAAAAGTTTCAATTCTTCAATCTTAATCGTTTAGGAGAAAACAATTTTTGTCTTTAACCTCACTTTCCACAAACGTCAGATAAAATAGGAAATTTTAAAATATTATATTAAGTAAAGTAATCACCTTGGAAGCTTATAATTTGGTGTGAGCCAACCTCAAACCTTCCTTTATAACCTCAAAAAGTTTCATTTCTTCAATCTTAACCGTTTAGGAGAAAACAATTTTTTTCTTTAACCTCACTTTTCGCAAACGTCAAATAAAATAGGGAATTTTGAAATGTTATATTAAGTAAAGTAATCACCCTGAAAGATTGTAATTTGGTGTAATCCAAGCTCAAACCTTCCTTTATAATCTCAAAAAGTCTCAATTCTTCAATCTTAACCGTTTAGGAGAAAAAAATTTTTTCTTTAACCTCACTTTCCACAAACGTCAAATAAAATAAGAAATTTTTAAAATGTTATATTAAGTAAAGTAATCACAATGAAGGTTATAATTTGGTGTGAGCCAACCTCAAACCTTCCTTTATAACCTCAAAAAGTTTCATTTCTTCAATCTTAACAGTTTAGGAGAAAACAATTTTTTTCCTTAACCTCACTTTTCGCAAACGTCAAATAAAACAGGAAATTTTAAAATGTTATATTAAGTAAAGTAATCACCTTGGAAACTTATAATTTGGCGTGAACCAACCTCAAAGCTTCCTTTATAATCTCAAAAAGTTTCAATTCTTCAATCTTAACCGTTTAGGAGAAAAATTTTTTTTCTTTAACCTCACTTTTCACAAACTTCAGATAAAATAAGAAATTTTTAAAATGTTATATTAAGTAAAGTAATCACCCTGGAACGTTACAATTTGGTGTGATTTAACCTCAAATCTTCCTTTATAACCTCAAAAAGTTTCATTTCTTCAATCTTAACCGTTTTGGAGAAAAATATTTTTTCTTTAACCTCACTTTCCACAAACGTCAAATAAAATAGGAAATTTTAAAATGTTATATTAAGTAAAGTAATCACCTTGGAAGTTTATAATTTGCTGTGAGCCAACCTCAAACCTTCCTGTATAATCTCAAAAAGTTTCAATTCTTCAATCTTAACCGTTTAGGAGAAAACAATTTTTTTCTTTAACCTCACTTTCAACAAACGTTAAATAAAATAAGAAATCTTTAAAATGATATATTAAGTAAAGTAATCACTCTGGAAGCTTATAATTTGGTGTGAGCCAACCTCAAACCTTCCTTTATAATCACAAAAAGTTTCAATTCTTCAATCTTAACCGTTTTGGAAAAAAAATTTTTTTTTTAACCTCACTTTCCACAAACGTCAAATAAAATAAGAAATTTTTAAAATGATATATTAAGTAAAGCAATCACCTTGGAAGCTTATAATTTGGTGTGAGCCAACCTCAAACCTTCCTTTATAATCTCAAAATGTTTCATTTCTTCAATCTTAACCGTTTAGGAGAAAAATTTTTTNAGCCGTGGCTAAATTCGCCCATTTTTTAAGCAACAGCGTTATAATCCCCTACAACGATGCTTATAAAGAGT
This sequence comes from Onthophagus taurus, assembly GCF_000648695.1. Classification (NCBI taxonomy): domain Eukaryota; kingdom Metazoa; phylum Arthropoda; class Insecta; order Coleoptera; family Scarabaeidae; genus Onthophagus; species Onthophagus taurus. The sequence continues at coordinate 75,433 of NW_019280659.1, read as the reverse complement.
ATTTGCACTACTTAATCGAAAAGTAAGTATAATTTATAAGATTTATCTTCCTTTATAATCTCAAAGAGTTTCAATTCTTCAATCGTAACCATTTCGGAGAAAAAATTTTTTTCTTTAACCTCACTTTCCACAAACGTCAAATAAAATAAGAAATGTTTAAAATGTTATATTAAGTAAACTAATCACCCTGGAAGGTTATAATTTGGTGTGATCGAACCTCAAATCTTCCTTTATAATCTCAAAAAGTTTCAATTCTTCAATCTTAACCGTTTAGGAGAAAAATTTTTTTTCTTTAACCTCACTTTTCGCAAACGTCAAATAAAATAAGAAATTTAAAAATGTTATAATAAGTAAACTAATCACCCTGGAAGGTTATAATTTGGTGTGAGCCAACCTCAAACCTTCCTTCATAACCTCAAAAAGTTTCATTTCTTCAATCTTAACCGTTTAGGAGAAAACAACTTTTTTCTTTAACCTCACTTTCCACAAACGTCAAATAAAATAACAAATTTTTAAAATATTAAGTAAAGTAATCACCTTGGAAGCTTATAATTTGGTGTGAGCCAATTTCCACAAACGTCAAATAAAATAACAAATTTTTAAAATGTTATATTAAGTAAACTAATCACACTGGAAGGTTATAATTTGGTGTGAGCCAACCTCAAACCTTCCTGTATAATCTCAAAAAGTTTCAATTCTTCAATCTTAATCGTTTAGGAGAAAACAATTTTTGTCTTTAACCTCACTTTCCACAAACGTCAGATAAAATAGGAAATTTTAAAATATTATATTAAGTAAAGTAATCACCTTGGAAGCTTATAATTTGGTGTGAGCCAACCTCAAACCTTCCTTTATAATCTCAAAAAGTTTCAATTCTTCAATCTTAACCGTTTAGGAGAAAAAATTTTTTTCTTTAACCTCACTTTCCACAAACGTCAAATAAAATAAGAAATTTTTAAAATGTTATATTAAGTAAAGTAATCACCCTGGAAGGTTATAATTTGGTGTGAGCCAACCTCAAACCTTCCTTTATAACCTCAAAAAGTTTCAATTCTTCAATCTTAACCGTTTCGGAGAAAAAAATTTTTTTTTTAACCTCACTTTCCACAAACGTCAAATAAAATAGGAAATTTTTAAAATGTTATATTAAGTAAAGTAATCACCCTGGAAGGTTATAATTTGGTGTGAGCCAACCTCAAACCTTCCTTTATAATCTCAAAAAGTTTCAATTCTTCAATCTTAACCGTTTAGGAGAAAAAAATTTTTTTTTTAACGTCACTTTTCGCAAACGTCAAATAAAATAGGAAATTTTAAAATGTTATATTAATTAAAGTAATCACTCTGGAAGGTTATAATTTGCTGTGATCGAACCTCAAATCTTCCTTTATAACCTCAAAAAGTTTCATTTCTTCAATCTTAACCGTTTAGGAGAAAAATTTTTTTCTTTAACCTTACTTTCCACAAACGTCAAATAAAATAGGAAATTTTAAAATGTTATATTAAGTAAAGTAATCACCCTGGAAGGTTATAATTTGGTGTGAGCCAACCTCAAATCTTCCTTTATAACCTCAAAAAGTTTCATTTCTTCAATCTTATCCGTTTAGGAGAAAAAAATTTTTTCTTTAACCTCACTGTCCACAAACGTCAGATAAAATAGGAAATTTAAAAAAATTATATTAATTAAAGTAAAAGCCTTGGAAGTTTATAATTTGGTGTGATCCAACCTCAAACCTTCCTTTATAACCTCAAAAAGTTTCATTTCTTCAATCTTAACCATTTCGGAGAAAAAATTTTTTTCTTTAACCTCACTTTTCGCAAACGTCAAATAAAATAGAAAATTTGAAATGTTATATTTAGTAAAATAAACACCCTGGAAGATTGTAATTTGGGGTGATCCAAGCTCAAATCTTCCTTTATAACCTCAAAATGTTTCATTTCTTCAATCTTAACCGTTTAGGAGAAAACAATTTTTTTCTTTAACCTCACTTTCCACAAACGTCAAATAAAATAAGAAATTTTTAAAATGTTATATTAAGTAAAGTAATCACCCTGGAAGCTTATAATTTGGTGTGAGCCAACCTCAAACCTTCCTTTATAATCTCAAAAAGTTTCATTTCTTCAATCTTAACCATTTCGGAGAAAAAATTTTTTTCTTTAACTTCACTATCCACAAACGTCAAATAAAATAAGAAATTTTTAAAATGTTATATTAAGTAAAGTAATCACCTTGGAAGCTTATAATTTGGTGTGAGCCAACCTCAAAGCTTACTTTATAATCACAAAAAGTCTCAATTCTTCAATCTTAACCATTTCGGAGAAAAATTTTTTTTCTTTAACCTCACTTTCTACAAACGTTAAATAAAATAAGAAATTTTTAAAATGTTATATTAAGTAAAGTAATCACTTTGGAAGGTTATAATTTGGTGTGAGCCAACCTCAAACCTTCCTTTATAACCTCAAAAAGTTTCATTTCTTCAATCTTAACCGTTTAGGAGAAAACAATTTTTTTCTTTAACCTCACTTTTCGCAAACGTCAAATAAAATAGGAAATTTTAAAATGTTATATTAAGTAAAATAAACACTTTGGAAGATTGTAATTTGGTGTGATCCAAGCTCAAACCTTCCTTTATAATCTCAAAAAGTTTCAATTCTTCAATCTTAACCGTTTAGGAGAAAAATTTTTTTTCTTTAACCTCACTTTCCACAAACGTCAAATAAAATAGGAAATTTTAAAATATTATATTAAGTAAAGTAATCGCCTTGGAAGCTTATAATTTGGTGTGATCCAACCTCAAACCTTCCTTTATAATCTCAAAAAGTTTCATTTCTTCAATCTTAACAGTTTACGAGAAAACAATTTTTTTCTTTAACCTCACTTTTCGCAAACGTCAAATAAAATAGGAAATTTTTAAAATGTTATATTAAGTAAAGTAATCACCTTGGAAGCTTATAATTTGGTGTGAGCCTACCTCAAACCTTCCTTTATAATCTCAAAAAGTTTCAATTCTTCAATCTTAACCGTTTAGGAGAAAACAATTTTTTTCTTTAACCTCACTTTCCACAAACGTCAAATAAAATAGGAAATTTTAAAATGTTATATTAAGTAAAGTAATCACCCTGGAAGGTTATAATTTGGTGTGAGCCAACCTCAAACCTTCCTTTATAATCTCAAAAAGTTTCAATTCTTCAATCTTAACCGTTTAGGAGAAAACAATTTTTTTCTTTAACCTCACTTTTCGCAAACGTCAAATAAAATAGGAAATTTTAAAATGTTATATTAAATAAAGTAATCACCTTGGATGCTTATAATTTGGTGTGATCCAACCTCAAACCATGCTTTATAATCTCAAAAAGTTTCAATTCTTCAATCTTAACCGTTTAGGAGAAAAAAAATTTTTTCTTTAACCTCACTTTTCGCAAACGTCAAATAAAATAGGAAATTTTAAAATGTTATATTAAGTAAAGTAATCACCCTGGAAGGTTATAATTTGGTGTGATCCAACCTCAAAGCAAACGTCAAATAAAATAGGAAATTTTAAAATGTTATATTAAGTAAAGTAATTACCTTGGAAGCTTATAATTTGGTGTGAGCCAACCTCAAACCTTCCTTTATAACCTCAAAAAATTTCATTTCTTCAATCTTAACCAGTTCAGAGAAAAAAATTTTTTCTTTAACCTCACTTTTCGCAAACGTCAGATAAAATAGGAAATTTTAAAATATTATATTAAGTAAAGTAATCGCCTTGGAAGCTTATAATTTGGTGTGAGCCAACCTCAAACCTTCCTTTATAACCTCAAAAAGTTTCATTTCTTCAATCTTAACCGTTTAGGAGAAAAAATTTTTTTCTTTAACCTCACTTTCCACAAACGTCAAATAAAATAGGAAATTTTAAAATGTTATATTAAGTAAAGTAATCACCCTGGAAGGTTATAATTTGGTGTGAGCCAACCTCAAACCTTCCTTTATAACCTCAAAAAGTTTCAATTCTTCAATCTTAACCGTTTAGGAGAAAAAATTTTTTTCTTTAACCTCACTTTTCGCAAAGGTCAAATAAAATAGGAAATTTTGAAATGTTATATTAAGTAAAGTAATCACCCTGAAAGATTATAATTTGGTGTGAGCCAACCTCAAACCTTCGTTTATAGTCTCAAAAAGTTTCATTTCTTCAATCTTAACCGTTTAGGAGAAAACAATTTTTTTCTTGAACCTCACCTTTCGCAAACGTTAAATAAAATAGGAAATTTTGAAATGTTATATTAAGTAAAATAAACACCCTGGAAGATTGTAATTTGGTGTGATCCAACCTCAAACCTTCCTTTATAACCTCAAAAAGTTTCATTTCTTCAATCTTAACCGTTTAGAAGAAAAATTTTTTTTCTTTAACCTCACTTTCCACAAACGTCAAATAAAATAGGAAATTTTAAAATGTTATATTAACCTCAAAAAGTCTCAATTCTTCAATCTTAACCGTTTAGGAGAAAAAATTTTTTTCTTTAACCTCACTTTCCACAAACGTCAAATAAAATAGGAAATTTTGAAATGTTATATTAAGTAAAGTAATCACCTTGGAAGCTTATAATTTGGTGTGAGCCAACCTCAAACCTTCCTTTATAACCTCAAGAAGTTTCATTTCTTCAATCTTAACCGTTTAGGAGAAAACAATTTTTTTCTTTAACCTCACTTTTCGCAAACGTCAAATAAAATAGGAAATTTTGAAATGTTATATTAAGTAAAATATACACCCTGGAAGATTATAATTTGGTGTGATCCAACCTCAAACCTTCCTCTATAACCTCAAAAAGTTTCATTTCTTAAATCGCAACGGGTTAAGAGAAAAAAATTTTTTTTATTAACCAAATTAAGCAAAGTGGGCAAAAAATGGAAAATCGAGCTGAGCTTTAGAAAATAACGGGGAAACACAATAATGTACGCGCGTTTTTTTTCTCTACTCGTTTATAAGACTTATCTAATAATATAAATAAATATAAATTATAGAGAAAAAAAACTTGGTGATCTATCGAAACGAGATGTAATTCAAAACTACGAAGAATTAATAACACGATATGAAATGGAAAAAGAAGTGTTGATGGAAGAATTGAGGAAGGTACAAGTTTACGATAGTAGTGTGAGGAGTGTCGTGAAAGCACCGGAAATAATGAATATTGTAAAAAAATTGTATGATTTGAAATTTTCTGGGAAAATGATTAAACAGATGTACGAAGCGCAACGAAAACATGTCGAAAATGAAATTGTTAAAAGTACCGAAAAAGTTGTCAAGCCGATTGAAGTTAAAAATAGTGATGGAACTGTAATCACAAATTATTTTAAGTACGTGGTTGGATCGATTTTGAAATCGAATTAGTTCAAATTGATGAATACGAAAGTTTTGTTTAATTTTTAACAAATTAAAATTTGTGTAATAAAACATAACTATTTTTATATGATATCATAATCTAGGATATTTCACCTTCAATTTGTGATATAAATCATTTCTCAACTCTCAAAAATAAAAAAACAAACAGTTTTTTAAATTTCCAATTTTTGATTATTTTAACAAAACACAATTTAATAAAAAAATTTTTTTCAGGGAATTTTTATAATAAAACCTCATTATTTTTATATGACATCACAATCTAGACTATTACACCTTCAATTTGTGATATAAATCATTTCTCAACTCCAAAAAATAAAGAAATAACGAGTTCTTTTAAATTTCCAAATTTTGATCATTTTAACAAAACACAATTTCATTTAAAATTTTTTTCCAGGAAATCTTTATAATAAAACCTTATTATTTCTATATGATATCGCAGTCTAGGCTATTTCACCTTCAATTTGTGATATAAATCATTTCTTAACTCCCAAAAATAAAGAGGGAGCGATTTTCTTAAATTTCCAATTTTTTATAATTTTAACAATAAAACGCAACTTCATTTAATAACTTTTTCCAGGAAATTTTTATAATAAAACCTAATTATTTTAATATGATATCATAATCTAGAATATTTCATGTTCAATTTGTGATATAAATCATTTCTCAACTCCCAAAAATATAGAAGGAGCGATTTTCTAAAATTCCCATTCTTTGATCATTTAAACAACAAGCCCTAACTCCATTTAAGAACTTTTTCCAGGAAATTTTTATGATAAAACCTCATTATTTTTGTGTGATATCATATTCTAGGCTATTTCACCTTTAATTTGTGATATAAATCATTTCTCAACTCCCAAAAATAAAGAAGGAGCGATTTTTCAAAATTTCCATTTTTTGCTCATTTTAGCAACAAAACGCAATTTCATTTAAGAATTTTTTGCAGGAAATTTTTATAATAAAACCTCATTATTTTTATATGACATCATAATCTAGACTGTTTTACCTTCAATTTGTGATATAAATCATTTCTCAACTCCAAAAAATAAAGAAGGAGCGATTTTTCAAAATTTCCATTTTTTGCTCATTTTAGCAACAAAACGCAATTTCATTTAAGAATTTTTTGCAGGAAATTTTTATAATAAAACCTCATTATTTTTATATGACATCATAATCTAGACTGTTTTACCTTCAATTTGTGATATAAATCATTTCTCAACTCCAAAAAATAAAGAAGGAGCGATTTTTCAAAATTTCCATTTTTTGCTCATTTTAGCAACAAAACGCAATTTCATTTAAGAATTTTTTGCAGGAAATTTTTATAATAAAACCTCATTATTTTTATATGACATCATAATCTAGACTGTTTTACCTTCAATTTGTGATATAAATCATTTCTCAACTCCAAAAAATAAAGAAGGAGCGATTTTTCAAAATTTCCATTTTTTGCTCATTTTAGCAACAAAACGCAATTTCATTTAAGAATTTTTTGCAGGAAATTTTTATAATAAAACCTCATTATTTTTATATGACATCATAATCTAGACTGTTTTACCTTCAATTTGTGATATAAATCATTTCTCAACTCCAAAAAATAAAGAAGGAGCGATTTTTCAAAATTTCCATTTTTTGCTCATTTTAGCAACAAAACGCAATTTCATTTAAGAATTTTTTGCAGGAAATTTTTATAATAAAACCTCATTATTTTTATATGACATCATAATCTAGACTGTTTTACCTTCAATTTGTGATATAAATCATTTCTCAACTCCAAAAAATAAAGAAGGAGCGATTTTTCAAAATTTCCATTTTTTGCTCATTTTAGCAACAAAACGCAATTTCATTTAAGAATTTTTTGCAGGAAATTTTTATAATAAAACCTCATTATTTTTATATGACATCATAATCTAGACTGTTTTACCTTCAATTTGTGATATAAATCATTTCTCAACTCCAAAAAATAAAGAAGGAGCGATTTTTCAAAATTTCCATTTTTTGCTCATTTTAGCAACAAAACGCAATTTCATTTAAGAATTTTTTGCAGGAAATTTTTATAATAAAACCTCATTATTTTTATATGACATCATAATCTAGACTGTTTTACCTTCAATTTGTGATATAAATCATTTCTCAACTCCAAAAAATAAAGAAGGAGCGATTTTTCAAAATTTCCATTTTTTGCTCATTTTAGCAACAAAACGCAATTTCATTTAAGAATTTTTTGCAGGAAATTTTTATAATAAAACCTCATTATTTTTATATGACATCATAATCTAGACTGTTTTACCTTCAATTTGTGATATAAATCATTTCTCAACTCCAAAAAATAAAGAAGGAGCGATTTTTCAAAATTTCCATTTTTTGCTCATTTTAGCAACAAAACGCAATTTCATTTAAGAATTTTTTGCAGGAAATTTTTATAATAAAACCTCATTATTTTTATATGACATCATAATCTAGACTGTTTTACCTTCAATTTGTGATATAAATCATTTCTCAACTCCAAAAAATAAAGAAGGAGCGATTTTTCAAAATTTCCATTTTTTGCTCATTTTAGCAACAAAACGCAATTTCATTTAAGAATTTTTTGCAGGAAATTTTTATAATAAAACCTCATTATTTTTATATGACATCATAATCTAGACTGTTTTACCTTCAATTTGTGATATAAATCATTTCTCAATTCCAAAAAATAAAGAAGGAGCGATTTTCTTAAATTTCCAATTTTTTTATAATTTTAACAACAAAATGCAACTTCATTTAATAACCTTTTCTAGGAAATTTTTATAATAAAACCTCATTATTTCTATATGATATCATATTCTAGGCTATTTCACCTTCAATTTGTGATATAAATCATTTCTCAACTCCCAAAAATAAAGAAGGAGCGATTTTTTTAAATTTCCAATTTTTGATTATTTTCACAACAAAACACAAGTTCATTTAAGAATTTTTTCCAGGTAATTTTTATAATAAAACCTCATTATTTTTATATTATATCACAATCTAGACTATTTGACCTACAATTTGTGATATAAATCATTTATCAACTCCCAAAGATAAAGAAGGAGCGATTTTTCAAAATTTCCATTTTTTGCTCATTTTAGCAACAAAACGCAATTTCATTTAAGAATTTTTTGCAGGAAATTTTTATTAATTTGTGATATAAATCATTTCTCAACTCCCAAAAATAAAGAAGGAGCGATTTTTTTAAATTTCCATTCTTTCATCATTTAAACAACAAAACGCAGTTTAATTCAAAAAAGATTTACGTTGGCACGATTACTTTTCAGATGTTGTCGGAACGCCGCATAAAATTTTTTAGCCTATCAGAAACAGAATTTAATTCTCTACAAATTATCTATAAACATTCCTTATTTATTAATATCTATTTATTACTTATTTATTGTAGTTTCCCTCATATTGCGAAATTTATTAAAACGTGCACGAAATGCAGGTTTTTTTATTAGAAAGCTATTGAATTTTGATAGTTTTTGGTCCATGTTTGTATTATTATTGTCATTTGAGTCATCAGCTACATTTGATGATGGGTGTAAGTCATTCTGGATATATCGAGATCAAAAGACATCGCATATTTCCGGTCATAAGTGATGAAGACAACGAAATAAATATTTTATTGTATCTTATTGCATTTCCAAACTCAATTTAATAACAAATTTATATTCTTATTCAAATCTAATTTTTGTCATTAACTTTTTGTTTTAATAGTTTCATTTTTTTGATCTTCTGTTTGCTATTTTTGGTAAGTAAAAGCTAGTAAACTAAAAGATTATCAATCGTAGTTAATAGTACAAATAATAATAGAAATAAATTAAACAAAAACTGTCAAAATGTCATGGCCTTCTAATAAAAATACAATCAGTATCCTGCATTTCCTGCCTGTTTTGATAAATTTACGAATACGAGAGAAACTACAATAAATAGATATAGGAATCTTTATAGATAAATTGTAGAGAATTAAATTCCCTTTCGTGTTGTCTAATAAAATATGGGGCGTTCCATTTAAAATTTTCGACTTTCTCCCCATTGAATATGGAGAAACGGTAATTCAATTTTGACCACTCTGTATAAGATACTCTGATACAATATATGACAACCTATTTGAAAGCATCCGAAGAGTAATCGTGCCAATTTAGAGCTTTTTTGAATGAACGTTGGCTGGGACATAGGGTTTTAAAGAGCATGGTGAAATTTGCCAAAAAACCTTAAAATTAAATAACTCGAAAACGAAAAACGCTAGGTACCAATAACTTTTATAAAAGTCAACATATTTTTTTACGTACAATTAAAAGGTGCAATAAAAACTATAGCATTCCATTTGAAATAACGAAGTTATGGCCTACTTCCGGTGCACCGGAAGTGGCAGCCATCTTGAAAATATTTTAGATCGAAAGTTCCGCCTGAACAACCCATACTACCAAAATTTCAAAACTGTACAAATACTGGAACTGAAAAAAGTTCTAACGAACCAGTTACGTGGGACACCCTGTATATAAAAAGGTGCGATTTCATTATTTTTATATGAAATCAAAATCTAGGATATTTCAGCTTCAATTTGTGATATAAATCATTTCTCAACTTCCAAAAATTAAGAAGGAACGATTTTTTAAAATTTCCAAGTTTCTCATTTTAACAACAAAACGCAATTTCATTTAAAAAAAAATTCCAGGAAATTTTTATAATAAAACCTCATTATTTTTATATGACATCAAAATCTAGATTATTTTACCTTCAATTTGTGATATAAATCATTCCTCAACTCCCAAAAATAAAGAAGTAGTGATTTTTCAAAATATTCATTTTTTGATCATTTAAACAACAAAGCACAATTTTATTTAAAAATTTTTTCCAGGAAATTTTTATAATAAAACCTCATTATTTCTATATGACATCATAACCTAGACTGTTTTACCTTCAATTTGTGATATAAATCATTTCTCAACACCCAAAGATAAAGAAGGAGCAATTTTTTAAAATTACCATTTATTGCTCATTTTAACAACAAAACGCAACTTCATTTAAGAACTTTTTCCAGTAAATCTTTATAATAAAACCTAATTATTTTTATATGATTTCACAATCTAGACTATTTCACCTTCAATTTGTGATATAAATCATTTCTCCACTCCCAAAAATAGAGAAGTATCGATTTTTTTAAATATCCAATTTTTGATCATTTAACAACAAAACACAACTTCATTTAAAACATTTTTCCAGGAAATTTTTATTATAAAACCTAACTATTTTTATGTGATACCATAATCTAGACAATTTCACCTCCAATTTGTGATATAAATCATTTCTCAACTCCCAAAAATAAAGAAGGAGCGATTTTCTAAAATTTCCATTTTTTGCTCATTTTAGCAACAAAACGCAATTTCATTTAAGAATTTTTTGCAGGAAATTTTTATAATAAAACCTCATTATTTTTATATGACATCATAATCTAGACTGTTTTACCTTCAATTTGTGATATAAATCATTTCTTAATTCCCAAAAATAAAGAAGGAACGATTTTTTAAAATTTCCAATTTTTGATCATTTAACAACAAAACACAACTTCATTTAAAAATTTTTTTCAGGAAATTTTTATTATAAAACCTAACTATTTTTATGTGATACCATAATCTAGACTATTTCACCTCCAATTTGTGATATAAATCATTTCTCAACTCCCAAAAATAAAGAAACGACAACTTTTTTAAAATTTGCTATTTTTTCCAGGAAATTTTTATAATAAAACCTTATTATTTTTATACAACATCATAATCTAGGATATTTCACCTTCAATTTGTGATACAAACTATTTCTCTTTTTCAACTTTCCATTTTCTTCAGCTTAAGACACAAAAATCTTGAAATTAAAAACATTCTTTAGGAAATAAAACGTAAAATGTGGGTCGTTTCCGAGAATTTTTTTAATTATTAACAACCGGAACTTGGCTTATTCGGCCTCGACGGTAATTCGGACGTCGAGGAAGCGTCCCGACGGCGCGTCCAAACTTCCGGTCCAGGTAACGAACGGATTAATAATAAAATGGAACCCGAATAAGGCGAAAATTGAGCGAATTCGCCTTCTCTCTTTGTCTCTTTAGCCCAATATAATTTTTAATTCAAATTGACGAAACACTTTTTGAGCGACAAAAAAGATTAATGGAAAAGCCTTGTTTTGAATTTAGGCCAATAAATATATTTTACCACTTTTCATCTACAACATAGCACAAAAACCCTTTTTTTTGCTCCAAAATTTATCATAACTTCAAAAATCGCCGTACTATTGAGTGGGAAATCGACAAAAAAATTTTATTTACAATTAATCAAACGCGACGATTGTTTCATTTCGAGTCACCACAATTTCGATTTAAACAAACAACCCTTTCGGCTGTTTTTCTTCGCTAAAAACAAAGCGAATCAACAATAAAACGAAAATTTATGTTATTTTACGATTTTAAAACAGAAATAATAAAACAAAAGCTGACCTGAACATGTTGTTATGAAGTAAGTGAAGAAAAATCCGGAAAAAACCCTGATGATGGTGGAAGTTGGAGCGAAAAAAGCGCCCATTTTTCACTTAAAACCACACCAAAAAGGAAATTAAACAAAAATAAAACAAAAACCACTTTTACAACATCAATCGAAACCTTCCTTTTCGTTATTCTTTTTTTTTGGTTAACCTCAAAACCGCTTTTTTCGCACTCTTAATTATATGTATTAAAGTTTCGATACTTATTTAAGTATTTAATTAACGAATTACGTCCAAAACATTATATTTTCGCGAATTAATCACAACCGAAGCTGCCAAGGTGGATGAAAAGGCGTATTTGTAACCGAAACGGACGTTAGATGTCGCCGAATTCGCCTTTCCAGGCCGACTAGTGAGCACCACGGGTTTTTGTGTCCACGCCGTCTAGCGGCCGGTTCGCGCATGCGCAAAACCCGATAAGTATTTATCAAGGTTGCGCGCGCCCAACTAACCCAACGCCATCTAACGGCGTTTATTTTAAACATTTAAAAGAGTTGATAAAAAAATTATTTAAATTTTAAAAATTAAAATTTAATTTTTTTAAATTAAATAAATCAAATTCGTATCAAATTAAAAAAACTCTCTATATATATATATATATATATATAAATATAATAAATATATATATCTACAATACATATATATAAATATATATAAATTAATATAACATAATAAAAGTTATTTTTGGGTTTGGTTCGTTTTAGTTCTCAGCAAACTCCGGCGCGTATTGATTTGAAAGAGGGTGGTGTTCCGCCCCCGTTTTCCGCGCAGGGCCCCCGCTCCCCGCCGCCGAAAGAACAGGCTATAAATGGCACATAAATTCGTATTTAGAGCGCCCTGGAATTTGTCACAGCCCTTCCGACAAAGGATTATTTCGGACACCGACGCCGCCGTGACGTATATTCCTACGGAAAGTTTAGCTTTGATTTAGTGCGATTCTTCGAAATTGAAAAAATCGATTTTATAAGCAAAAAAATTTTAATCCTCATCGAAAATCCTTTCAAACGAGTCCAAACACGACGGGGTTAACTTCAAAAACAACAAAGATACGACGATTTTAAAATTATTTTGACAGGTGATTGTCGATTGTTTTTTTTTTTAATTTTTGCGTAACTTTGTCATTTTTTGAGATAACCCCTTCGTGTTTGGGCTCATTTTAAAGGATTTTTCACAACGATTCAATATTAATAATAAAATTTATTTTTTTTTATTAAAATAAAACAAAAATTAATTTATTAATTCTTAATCAACATTAAAAACGAGTCCAAACTCGATATATTTATCTTTAAAAACAACCGAGATACGACGATTTTAAAATTATTTTGACAGCTGATTGTCGATTGTTTTTTTTTTAATTTTTGCGTAACTTTGCTATTTTTTGAGATAACCCCATCGTGTTTGGACTCATTTTAAAGGATTTTTCACATCGATTCAACATTAATTAATAAAATTTATTTTTTTTTATTAAAATAAAACAAAAATTAATTTATTAATTCTTAATCAACACTAAAAACCCTTTAAAACGAGTCCAAACTCGATATATTTGTCTTTAAAAACAACCGAGATACGATAATTTAAAAATTAATTTGACAGGTGATTCTCAATTGTTTTTTTTTTTATTTTAGCGTAACTTTGTGATTTTTTGAGATAATCCGATCGTGTTTGGGCTCATTTTAAAGGATTTTTCACAACGATTCAATATTAATTAATAAAATTTATTTTTTTTTACTAAAATAAAACAAAAATTAATTTATTTTTTTTAATCAATATTAAAAACCCTTTAAGATGAGTCCAAACTCGATATATTCATCTTTAAAAACAACCGAGATACGTTAATTTAAAAATTAATTTGACAGGTGATTCTCAATTGTTTTTTTTTATTTTTGCGTAACTTTGTTATTTTTTGAGATAACCCCATCATGTTTGGGCTCATTTTAAAGGATTTTTCACAACGATTCAATATTAATAATAAAATTTATTGATTTTTATTAAAATAAAACAAAAATTAATTTATTAATTCTTAATCAACACTAAAAACCCTTTAATACGAGCCCAAACTCGATATATTTATCTTTAAAAACAACCGAGATACGACGATTTTAAAATTATTTTGACAGGTGATTGTCGATTGTTTTTTTTGCATAACTTTGTTATTTTTTGAGATAACCACATCGTGTTTGGGCTCATTTTAAAGGATTTTTCACAACGATTCAATATTAATAATAAAATTTATTTTTTTTTATTAAAATAAAACAAAAATTAATTTATTAATTCTTAATCAACATTAAAAACCCTTTAAAACGAGTCCAAACTCGATATATTTATCTTTAAAAACAACCGAGATACGATAATTTAAAAATTAATTTGACAGGTGATTCTCAATTGTTTTTTTTTTAATTTTTGCGTAACTTTGTTATTTTTTGAGATAACCCCATCGTGTTTGGGCTCATTTTAAAGGATTTTTCGCAACGATTCAATAAAATTTATTTTTTTTTATTAAAATAAAACAAAAATTAATTTATTAATTCTTAATCAACACTCAAAACCCTTTAAAACGAGTCCAAACTCGATATATTTATCTTTAAAAATAAACGAGATACGACGATTTTAAAATTATTTTGACAGGTGATTGTCGATTGTTTTTTTTTAAATTTTTGCATAACTTTATTATTTTTTGAGATAACCCCGTCGAGTTTGGACTCATTTTGTGGCATTTCTAATTCCCTATCGAAATAACTAAATATTTAAAAAAAAATTTTTTTGTTAAAATCTTCCCAAAAGGATTTTTGAGTGTTATAAACATCTTGAACATAAAAGGCGTTTAAATGGTCATTTAGAGGATATCCCGGGTACTAACAAACTATCCCCTGCGGGTATCTCCCGGAAAGGATAATGGAGAAGCACGCGAGTCGTCCTCCTTGTGTACTAATTAAAACGGATATGACGAGCCGGGTTGCTCGGGGTAGAACGGGCCGGCGAGAGGTGGCGCCGCCTTAGCCGGAAAGAGATGAGGCGAGGGAACCTCGTTTCATCAACGCGGTTTGTCTCGGTAATTTCCTGGGTTTGTTTACAATTATCAAAGGGAATTTTAAAAATTTTAATCAAACCGAGAAAAAAAAATTAGATGCTATTTTTTTATTAATTTTTCTTCAAAGATTGAAAATGAATCCAAATTCGGTTATCTTTAAATTTTTAAGAAAAGATTCAAAAATGGAAATTCAGGACCTCAGCCGCAAGCTACCTTGGCTTATGTTAGTAAATTCCAACATTATCCAGTCTTACTTTGACCGAGATAGGTTCCTGCTGAACCGTTCCAATGCGCTGGTCTACTTTGTTTTAAAATGATATCAATTCCAGGGCCTTGGCTTAATTGAATAACATCCAACATTTTCTGGTCTTAGCTTAATCGAGATTTAAAAAATGGCATCTCGAAATAATTCTTTTTAGTCACAACCCAATCGTGCTTGGGCTCATTTTAAAGAATTTTTCACGCAAATTAAGAATTTTTAATTTGTTTTAATAAAAACATTCGTTTCGAATTTTTCCTTTTGATAATATAAAAAAAAATGTAACTACATTCCTACCCAAAAATCCGTCGAAGAATGTGCAATATAGTTTGCGTACGGAGAAAAGAAGATGAGCAACAACGACCGAAAGAGGGCCGAAAAAGGGGGTGGGGGTCGTTGGATGGGGGGAGACGTTCGCATTTTACATTTCAATATCAAAGTGGGTACACGAAGCAATATGTTATTACCTTTTAGCGTCCTACTTTTCATTTCTTAAATCAATATTGTACGTTTAATATTAAATTTGATTTTAATGGATGAAAAAAAAAATAAATTTTATTATTAAATATTGAAACGTTGTGAAAAATCCTTTAAAATGAGCCCAAACACGATGGGGTTATCTCAAAAAATAACAAAGTTACGCAAAAATTAAAAAAAAACAATTGAGAATCACCTGTCAAATTAATCTTTAAATTAACGTATCTCGGTTGTTTTTAAAGATAAATATATCGAGTTTGGACTCATTTTAAAGGGTTTGTAATGTTGATTAAGAATTAATAAACTAATTTTTGTTTTATTTTAATTAAAAAAAAATAAATTTTATTATTAATATTGAATCGTTGTAAAAAATCCTTTAAAATGAGCCCAAACACGATGGGGTTATCTCAAAAAATAACAAAGTTACGCAAAAATTAAAAAAAAAACAAATGAGAATCACCTGTCAAATTAATTTTTAAATTATCGTACATCGGTTGTTTTTAAAGATAAATATATCGAGTTTGGACTCATTTTAAAGGGTTTTTAATGTTGATTGCGAATTAATAAATTAATTTTTGTATTATTTTAATAAAAAAAATAACTTTTATTATTAATATTGAATCGTTGTGAAAAATCCTTTAAAATGAGCTCAAACACGATGGGGTTATCGCAAAAACTGACAAAGTTACGCAAAAATTAAAAAAAAACAATTGAGAATCACCTGTCAAATTAATTTTTAAATTATCGTATCTCGGTTGTTTTTAAAGATAAATATATCGAGTTTGGACTCGTTTTAAAGGGTTTTTAATGTTGATTAAGAATTAATAAATTAATTTTTGTTTTATTTTAATAAAAAAAAAAAAAATTTTATGATTAATATTGAATCGTTGTGAAAAATCCTTTAAAATGAGCCCAAACACGATGGGGTTATCTCAAAAAATAACAAAGTTACGCAAAAATTAAAAAAAAAAAAATTGAGAATCACCTGTCAAATTAATTTTTAAATTATCGTATCTCGGTTGTTTTTAAAGATAAATATATCGAGTTTGGACTCGTTTTAAAGGGTTTTTAATGTTGATTAAGAATTAATAAATTAATTTTTGTTTTATTTTAATAAAAAAAAAATAAATTTTATTATTAATATTGAATCGTTGTGAAAAATCCTTTAAAATGAGCCCAAACACGATGGGGTTATCTCAAAAAATGACAAAGTTACGCAAAAATTTAAAAAAAACAATTGAGAATCACCTGACAAATTAATTTTTAAATTATCGTATCTGGGTTGTTTTTAAAGATAAATATATCGAGTTTGGACTTATTTTAAAGGGTTTTTAGTGTTGATTAAGAATTAAGAAATTAATTTTTGTTTTATTTAAAGAAAAAAAATAAATTTTATTATTAATATTGAATCGTTGTGAAAAATCCTTTAAAATGAGCCCAAACACGATGGGGTTATCTCAAAAAATGACAAAGTTACGCAAAAATTTAAAAAAAACAATTGAGAATCACCTGACAAATTAATTTTTAAATTATCGTATCTGGGTTGTTTTTAAAGATAAATATATCGAGTTTGGACTTATTTTAAAGGGTTTTTAGTGTTGATTAAGAATTAAGAAATTAATTTTTGTTTTATTTAAAAAAAATAAATAAATTTTATTATTAATATTGAATCGTTGTGAAAAATCCTTTAAAATGAGCCCAAACACGATGGGGTTATCTCAAAAAATTAATTTTTATTACTGTACTGTTCAGAGGGAAATTAAAAAATTGATAATTTTAAAAAATGATGCCTATAAAAGTTGTTCCTTTTTTGATTCTTGACAGATTTTATTTGAAACATATTTTGATACAAACAATAATTAGGAAAATAACCTTTAATTTCATTACTGTACTGTTCAGAGAGAAATTAAAAAATTGATAATTTTCAAAAATGGTGCTAACAAAAGTTGTTCCTTTTTTGATTCTTAATAAGTTTTATTTGAAAAATATTTTGATACAAACAATAATTAGGAAAATAACCTTCAATTTCATTTTTGTGCTGTTCACAGGGAAATTAAAAAAATGATAATTTTCAAAAATGGTGCCTATAAAAGTTGTTCCATTTTTAATTCTTAACAAATTTTATTTGAAAAATATTTTGATATAAACAATAATTAGAAAGATAATCTTGAGTTCGATTTTTATACTATTCACAGGGAAATTAAAAAAGTGATAATTTTCAAAAATGATGCGAACAAAAGTTGTTGTTTTTTTGATTCTTAACAAGTTTTATTTGAAACATATTTTGATACAAACAATAATTAGGAAAATAATCCTAAATTCAATTTCTATAAGTACTATTCACAGGGAAATTAAAAAATTCATAATTTTCAAAAATAATGCGAACAAAAGCTGTTCCTTTTTTGATTCTGAACAAGTTTTATTTGAAAAATATTTTGATACAAACAATAATTAAGAATATAACCTTCAATTTCATTTCTATACTATTTACAGAGAAATTAAAAAATTGATAATTTTCAAAAATGGTGGTAACAAAAGTTGTTGCTTTTTTGATTCTTAACAAATTTTATTTGAAAAATATTTTGATACAAACAATAATTAAGAAAATAATCCTAAATTCAATTTCTATACTATTCACAGGGAAATTAAAAAATTCATAATTTTCAAAAATGATGCTAATAAAAGTTATTCCTTTTTTGATTCTGAACAAGTTCTATTTGAAAAATATTTTGATACAAACAATAATTAGGAATATAACCTTCAATTTAGTTTCTATACTATTCACAAGGAAATTAAAAAATTGATAATTTTCAAAAATGATGCTAATAAAAGTTATTCCTTTTTTGATTTTTAACAAGTTTTATTTGAAAAATATTTTGATACAAACAATAATTAGGAAAATAATCCTAAATTCAATTTCTATACTATTCACAGGTAAATTAAAAAATTCATAATTTTAAAAAATGATGCGAACAAAAGTTGTTCCTTTTTTGATTCTTAACAAGTTTTATTTGAAAAATTTTTTGATACAAATTATAATTAGGAAGATAATTTTGAATTCTATTACTGTACTATTCAGAGGGAAATAAAAAAATTGATAATTTTAAAAAATGTTGCCTACAAAAGTTGTTACTTTTTTGATTCTTAACAAGTTTTATTTGAAATTTTTTTTGATACAAATTATAATTAGGAAGATAATTTTGAATTCTATTACTGTACTGTTCAGAGGAAAATTAAAAAATTGATAATTTTAAAAAAATTTTCCTACAAAAGTTGTTACCTTTTTGATTCTTAACAAGTTTTATTTGAAAAAATTTTTGATATAAATTATTATTAGGAAGATAATTTTGAATTCCATTGCTGTACTATTCAGAGGGAAATTAAAAATTTAATAATTTTAAAAAATAGTGCTAACAAAAGTTGTTCCTTTTTTGATTCTTAACAAATTTTATTTGAAAAATTTTTGGATACAAATTAATTAGGAAGATAATTTTGAATTCCATTGCTGTACTATTCAGAGGGAAATTAAAAATTTAATAATTTTAAAAAATAGTGCTAACAAAAGTTGTTCCTTTTTTGATCCTTAACAAGTTTTATTCGAAAACTATTTTGATATAAACAATAATTAGAAAAATAATCTTGAATCTCATTTCTATACTATTCACAGGGAAATTAAAAAATTCATAATTTTCAAAAATGGTACTAACAAAAGTTGTTGCTTTTTTGGTTCTTAACAAGTTTTATTTGAAAAATATTTTGATACAAATAATAATTAGAAAAATAATCTTGAATTCCATTACTGTACTATTCACAGGGAAAATAAAAAAATGATAATTTTCAAAAATGGTACTAACAAAAGTTGTTTCTTTTTTGATTCTTAACAAATTTTATTTGAAAAATTTTTGGATACAAATTATAATTAGGAAGATAATTTTGAATTCCATTGCTGTACTATTCAGAGGGAAATTAAAAATTTAATAATTTTAAAAAATAGTGCTAACAAAAGTTGTTCCTTTTTTAATTCTTAACAAGTTTTATTTAAAAAATTTTTTCCGCCATTTTTGAACTNGGGTTTGATGTTTACTTTGATATGCGCAAAAGTCTTCTTGGCGGAACGTGGCTAACACCCGAGGAGGGTGGCTCACCTCGGAACTTAAACTTCTCAATTATGGGACACAATAGATTCGCGAACTCCATCCCCCAACCCCGTTTCTTATTCACCTCCGCACCCCGGGACGAAGTCCTTTCGGTAGAGTTTGTCGTTTGGGGTCGAACACAACAACCCAAAACCCAAACCAAACCGATACCGAGGAGAGTTTAAACGCGGGATGAAGTGAATTTGGGAAATTCTGTGTGGTGGCGGATTTAATGTGTTTCGAAACCGTTTCAAACCAATTTATTTACTCCACCAACAAGAGCTTGTTTAGGAATTAAAAATCAATAATAAAATTTGATTTGGTCTTTTACTACTTTGGATTTTGTTAGAAACCGAGGCAGCTTTGCTGCCGAGGCAGTGACTCATATGTTTCATTATTGTAAATAAAGCTTTCTTTGTAGTAGTTAGATATTGTTATAAGCCGAGGCAGCTTTGCTGCCGAGGCAATGGCTTCTGTATTATAAAGCAATAAGTAAAGAGATATTTTTTAGAACTAACATACCATTAAAAGCCGAGGCAGTGACTCGTATGTTTCATAGTTATAACTAAAGCTTTCTTTGTAGTAGTTATATATTGTTATAAGCAGAGGCAGTGGCTTCAGTATTATAAAGCAATAAGTAAAGATATATTTTTTAGAACCAATACATCATTAAAAGCCGAGGCAGTGGCTGGTATATTGCATAGTTATAAACACAGGGAAATTAAAGAATTGATAATTTTCAAAAATGATGCTAATAAAAGTTATTCCTTTTTTGATTCTTAACAAGTTTTATTTGAAAAATTTTTTGATACAAATTATAATTAGGAAGATAATTTTGAATTCCATTTCTATACTGTTCAAAGGGAAATTAAAAAATTGGTAATTTTAAAAAATGGTGATTATAAAAATTGTTCCTTTTTTGATTCTTAACAAGTTTTATTTTAAAAATATTTTGATAGAAACAATAATTAGGAAAATAATTTTGAATTTTATTTCTGTACTGTTCAGAGGGAAATTAAAAAATTGATAAGTAGCCAAGTTTGTCTTCTGAAAG
>NW_019280659.1:34291-50223 GCF_000648695.1 Onthophagus taurus | reverse complement strand
TTTTTTGATACAAATTATAATTAGGAAGATAATTTTGAATTCTATTACTGTACTATTTAGAGGGAAATAAAAAAATTGATAATTTTAAAAAATGTTGCCTACAAAAGTTGTTACTTTTTTGATTCTTAACAAGTTTTATTTGAAATTTTTTTTGATACAAATTATAATTAGGAAGATAATTTTGAATTCTATTACTGTACTGTTCAGAGGAAAATTAAAAAATTGATAATTTTAAAAAAATTTTCCTACAAAAGTTGTTACCTTTTTGATTCTTAACAAGTTTTATTTGAAAAAATTTTTGATATAAATTATTATTAGGAAGATAATTTTGAATTCCATTGCTGTACTATTCAGAGGGAAATTAAAAATTTAATAATTTTAAAAAATAGTGCTAACAAAAGTTGTTCCTTTTTTAATTCTTAACAAGTTTTATTTAAAAAATTTTTTCCGCCATTTTTGAACTACTAATGACGTCATCGATATTTTTCTTAAATAGCCATTTCTACGGAATATGAAAGAATTTAATTATTTTCCATTCAATTGAGATAAAAAAATAGCAGTAACTATGTGTAACCATGGCAACCAACCGTTTCAGATATCAAAAATTAATCATTGTTTTAATAAAATGTCTGGAACAACTGATTACCATGCTCACGCATGGCTACTGCTATTTTTCTACCTCAAATAAATGGAAAATATTCTTTTCTTATGTAGCTAATATGAATTTTTACTGTATTAAATACAGAAAAAATCCTCTGTCATGTCCGTAATAATAATGAAGGATTGTTTTAACGAATTTATCCGTTACTTTTGGGAAGCACTGTATATTGTTAAAAGCCGAGGCAGCTTTGCTTCACTATTATAAAGCAATAAGTAAAGATTTTTTTTTTAGAACCAACATATTATTAAAAGCTGAGACAATGGTTCATATGTTTCATAATTATAAATAAAGCTTTTTTTGTGGTAATAATATATTGTTAGAAGCCGAGGCAGCTTTACTGCCGAGGCAATAGTTCCAGTAGTATAAACCAATAAGTAAAGATATATTTTTTAGAACCAATACATCATTAAAAGCCGAGGCAGCTTAGCTACCGAGGCAGTGGCTCGTATGATTCATAGTTGTAAACAAAGCTTTTTGCCTAGTACTTATACAGGGTGCCTCACGCCACCTAGCCAAGATAATTATTTCTTCGTTAAAAAAAGTTGTAGGAAAGTTATCACACCATAACAGAAAAATATTTTTATACATACAGGTGTTCCATAACGATGTACCGAAATAAACATATGTTATTTTAATGGAATAACAGTTTTTATTACATATTCTGATTATACATATAAAAATATGTCGACTTTGATAAGACATGTTAATACCTACTGCTCTTAGTTTTTGAATTATTTTAATTAGAAGTTTCTTTTACCAATTAACACTGTGTCCTTTAAATCTGAATTATTACTTATTAAAGTCAACATATTTTGTGTGCAGAATCAGAATACGCAATAAAAACTATATCATTCCATTTAAAACAACATGTTTATTTCGGTACGTAGTTATGGGACACGCTATATTTATAAAAATATTTTCCGTTTATAGTGTGATAAACTTTCTATAACTTTTCTCAAAAAAGGGAATGTGTATCTCGGCTCCTTTACGTCATTAATGTACTTTGCGGCATACATGGGACACCCTTATATGTATTGTTACAACCCGAGGCAGCCTTCTGCCGAGGCAATGGCTCCAGTATTATAAAGCAATAAGTAAAGATATATTTTTTGAATCTATATTCATAGTTTAAATAAAGCTTTCTTTGTAGTAGTTATACAAGGTGTTCCTGTAAGTCATGGCATAATTTTAATCACGAATACTAGAGTTAAAATGTTGACGAGTCATGTACAAATTTTTGGTCTAAACCTACAAATGGCTAAGATATAGGCTTTCAAAGTTAAGAAATTGTTAAAGATTTTCAGTATGGTTTGCCTTAGAAGGATAAAATTTGGTAAATGCTATCAATGAGAAATCATTTTAGATCACTTTTCAAAATATGCAACCACGGAATCAATGCTATACAGGGTGTTCACAAAGGTTATTTCCTTAAAATTTTTTTATTATGTCATAAGCCATTAAATTTTACAACTGATTCTAGAAGCCTATTCTATTTTAAAATTATTTTCACCCTTAGATATTTTTGTTTAGACACATCGTTTTAGAGTTATTCACAAAAAGATACAACCTCGTCCATGAAATACTGTCTATAATTGAATTAATTAAAAAATTAATAATATTCAAAAATGGTGCTAACAAAAGTTGTTCCTTTCTTAATTCGTAACAAGTTTTATCTGAAAAATATTTTGATACGAACAATAATTAGGAAAATAATCTTGAATTTCATTTCTATACTATTCACAGGGAAATTAAAAAATTGATAATTTTCAAAAATGGTGCTAACAAAAGTTGTTACTTTTTTGATTCTTAACAAGTTTTATTCGAAAATTTTTTTGATACAAATTATAATTAGGAAGATAATTTTGAATTCTATTACTGTACTGTTCAGAGGGAAATTAAAAAATTGATAATTTTAAAAAATGGTCCTAACAAAAGTTGTTCCTTTTTTGATTCTTGACAAATTTTATTTAAAAAAATTTTTGATTCTAATTATAATTAGTAAGATAATTTTGAATTCTATTACTGTACTGTTCAGAGGGAAATTAAAAAATTGATAATTTTAAAAAATGATGCCTACAAAAGTTGTTACTTTTTTGATTCTTAACAAATTTCATTTGAAACATTTTTTGATACAAATTATAATTAGGAAGATAATTTAGAATTCCATTACTGTACTATTCACAGGGAAATTAAAAAATTAATAATTTAAAAAAATAGTGCTAACAAAAGTTGTTCCTGTTTTGATTCTTAACAAGTTTTATTTGAAACATATTTTGATACAAACAATAATTAGGAAAATAACCTTGAATTTTTATTACTGTACTGTTCAGAGGGAAATTAAAAAATTGATAATTTTAAAAAATGGTGCCTATAAAAGTTGTTCCTTTTTTGATTCTTGACAAATTTTACTTGAAAAATTTTTTGATACAAAGAATAATTAGGAAAATAACCTTGAATTTCATTACTGTACTGTTCAGAGGGAAATTAAAAAATTGACAATTTTAAAAAATGATGCCTATAAAAGTTGTTGCTTTTTTGATTCTTAACAAGTTTTATTTGAAAAATATTTTGATACAAATAATAATTAGGAAAATAATCTTGAATTTCATTTTTGTGCTGTTGACAGCGAAATTAAAAAAATGATAATTTTCAAAAATGATGCCTATAAAAGTTGTTCCATTTTTAATTCTTAACAAATTTTATTTGAAAAATATTTTGATATAAACAATAATTAGGAAAATAATCCTAAATTCAATTTCTATAAGTACTATTCACAGGGAAATTAAAAAATTCATAATTTTCAAAAATAATGCGAACAAAAGCTGTTCCTTTTTTGATTCTGAACAAGTTTTGTTTGAAAAATATTTTGATACAAACAATAATTAAGAATATAACCTTCAATTTCATTTCTATACTATTCACAGGGAAATTAAAAAATTGATAATTTTCAAAAATGATGCTAACAAAAGTTGTTCCTTTTTTGATTCTTAATAAGTTTTATTTGAAAAATATTTTGATACAAACAATAATTAGGAAAATAATCCTAAATTCAATTTCTATACTATTCACAGGGAAATTAAAAATTCATAATTTTCAAAAATGATGCTAATAAAAGTTGTTCCTTTTTTGATTCTGAACAAGTTCTATTTGAAAAATATTTTGATACAAACAATAATTAGGAATATAACCTCCAATTTAGTTTCTATACTATTCACAGGGAAATTAAAAAATTGATAATTTTCAAAAATGATGCTAACAAAAGTTGTTCCTTTTTTGATTCTTAACAAGTTTTATTTGAAAAATATTTTGATACAAACAAGAATTAGGAATATAACCTCCAATTTAGTTTCTATACTATTCACAGGGAAATTAAAAAATTGATAATTTTCAAAAATGGTGCTAATGAAAGTTGTTCCTTTTTTAATTCTTATCAAGTTTTATTTGAAAAATTTTTTGATACAAATTATAATTAGGAAGATAATTTTGAATTCCATTACTGTACTATTCAGAGGGAAATTAAAAAATTGATAATTTTAAAAAATGGTGCTAACAAAAGTTGTTTCTTTTTTGATTCTTAACAAATTTTATTTGAAACATTTTTTGATACAAATTATAATTAGGAAGATAATTTTGAATTCCATTACTGTACTATTCAGAGGGAAATTAAAAAATTAATAATTTAAAAAAATAGTGCTAACAAAAGTTGTTTCTTTTTTGATTCTTAACAAGTTTTATTTGAAACATATTTTGATACAAACAATAATTAGGAATATAACCTTGAATTTCATTTCTATACTATGCACGGGGAAATTCAAAAAATGATAATTTTCAAAAATGGTGCTAACAAAAGTTGTTTCTTTTTTGATTCTTAACAAATTTTATTTGAAAATTTTTTTGATACAAATTATAATTAGGAGGATAATTTTGAATTCCATTACTGTACTATTCAGAGGGAAATTAAAAAATTGATAATTTTCAAAAATGGTGCTAACAAAAGTTGTTTCTTTTTTGATTCTTAACAAGTTTTATTTGAAAAATATTTTGATACAAATAATAATTAGGAAAATAATCTTGAATTCCATTTCTATACTATTCACAGGGAAATTAAAAAATTGATAATTTTCAAAAATGGTGCTAACAAAAGTTGTTCCTTTTTTGATTCTTAACAAGTTTTATTCGAAAAATTTTTTGATACAAATTATAATTAGGAAGATAATTTTGAATTTCATTACTGTACTATTCACAGGGAAATTAAAACAGGCTAATTAATTCGATTTTATTATTTTTAATCCAAAACATATCGAGTTTGGGCTCAAATTTAATCATTGTTTATTCGCTTCTAACTTTTATTAAAAAAAAATCCGAATTTACAAATTTAAATTTCAGCTTTTAAACAAACCGTGTAAAAACATAGGGGTGGATTTTTTTAAATATCTTTTGAAACGTATTAATTCCATTCTATTCATATTTTTGCGCACATCTGTCGGGCATTATTATAACCTATTATTACATAGAACACACTCGACGTCGATGAACAAAAATATTCGTTTTTGTGTTGTTAAAAACGTGAATATTGTGCGGTATCGAAACCTTTTATCCCCCTTCGTCCTCACCCCATTTGTATTTATGAACCGCTCAATTCAATTCAATAAATTATTAAAGCTGTTCTTTTTAGTTTTTTATCTTTTTTTTGTATCTTACAAGCAGATAAAATATTGAAAGCTTACTTTATTTAAAAAGAAATAGAAAACATTTCATGAAAATACGCCGTTTATAACCGTATATAAAGTATGTATGTATGAAAAAGGTATGGTTAAGCGTGTAGGCGAGAGAGGCTCTGGTGGTGTTTTGTAAAGATTTTTATGTAACGTCGTCGGGGAAAAGGAGCGAATCGTCGGCGCCGGGACGCCCTTAATAGCCCTTTTTGCGTTTAATAGAGCATGAGGTAGCACTTTGCAGATGGAAAGCGAATTGCGAATTCACACACTCAAAAAAAAAAAAAACGATCCGCTTTATATAAATTCTTATCCTTACAAAAAATCTCTACAACAATTTTTATTTTCGTATTCACAACAAAAAATCCTTCAAAACGAGTCCAAACACGACGTGGTTATCTCAAAAAACAACAAACCCACCCCTAAATATCACAAACAACCCCTAAAACAAAAATAAATAATTTTTGAGATAACCCCATCGTGTTTGTACTCGTTTTAAAGGATTTTTCATCAAGATTAAGAATTTCTAACAATTTTAATGAAAAATTTACAAAAGTAAGCTTTTCATCGGGGTTTAAGCTTTTCTGGTATCGGAGGGAAGTTTTAATAACTCAAAAACGAAACGAAAAGCGGCGGCGATGGCTGAGGAAGAGTTGGAACCGAAGGAAGAGTTAGAACTCGAAGGGAAGGGGGGTGGAAGCAATCAAACGGCAGCGAAGGCAGAACGTGACCGTGGAGGCATAATCCTTTGGTGCGCGCTTCGTAAGTTTAAAGCTCGGGCGTAAAATTCCCGGAAGGCGAGGAGCTTTTTTGGAAAAGGGGGGTGAAAAAAGATGGAAAGGGGAAGAGTAATTCAATCAAAGTTTTTAAACTTCGTACTACCACCTTAATACGGAGCTAAAAATCATGGAATATATTAAAAAAATAAATTTTTAACGTTTTCCTCCATTTCAAAATATGCATTAGAAAAAAAATCGTACAAAAAACCTATATTTTCGTTACTACATGGCGAACAGTTGTTATACGAGTTATTATTTCGAGTGTTTTCGGTGGAAATTCACCGAATATAACTCAAACAACTTTTAACTTTTTAAATTTACATCTTCGGACGTAAATACGCACCGAAAATTTTTAAATTATTACGTTAATTTACAAAAAAATTGAATCGATTACACTTTTACTTCATTTTTTGAGGTTAAAAACAACATTTTTGAATTCCCCGGAAAAAATTAGCTTGAAATGATACCCCGCTTGATACACTTTTTTTAAAATCCGACATCTTAATTTTAATGTCAACCCGCCATTTTGAATAAATACAATTTTAATCGAACCATGTCGTGTTTATACTCAAATTAAAGCGAATTTAATAAGGAAATTAAGTGTGTTATTTAAATTTTAATTTTTTTAAATAAATAAGTCATTTTACAAAAACGATGACATCTTTAATTCATTTTTTGAGGTTAAAAACAACATTTTTGAATTCCCCGGAAAAAATTAGCTTGAAATGATACCCCACTTGATATACTTTTTTTAAAATCCGACATTTTAATTTTAATGTCAACCCGCCATTTTGAATAAATACAATTTTAATCGAACCATGTCGTGTTTATACTCAAATTAAAGCGAATTTAATAAGGAAATTAAGTGTGTTATTTAAATTTTAATTTTTTTAAATAAATAAGTCATTTTACAAAAACGATGACATCTTTAATTCATTTTTTGAGGTTAAAAACAACATTTTTGAATTCCCCGGAAAAAATTAGCTTGAAATGATACCCCACTTGATATACTTTTTTTAAAATCCGACATTTTAATTTTAATGTCAACCCGCCATTTTGAATAAATACAATTTTAATCGAACCATGTCGTGTTTATACTTAAATTAAAGCGAATTTAATAAGGAAATTAAGCGTGTTATTAAAATTTTAATTCGAATTAAAAATGAAGCCATAAATTAATTTGATTTATACGATTAATCCCAATGCTATTTTTATTAATATTTATGGAATCGTCTCGTTGAATAAGCTTGAAATGATACCCCACTTGATATACTTGGGATTATTTTTGTTTGGCCGCCATCTTAATTTTTATGTCAATCCACCATTTTGAATATAACTGTCAGAAATATCTTAAAATGACAAATTCGAAAATAATTAAATAAAATGGTAATAAATGAGTTAAAATATCATTAATATTGTTAAAAATCTAAAAAAATATTGATAAATGTCAAAATGACATAAATGTCAAAAGTGACAGATTTAAAAAAAAATGCAGTAAACTGTTAATGAATGTGATATTGAGAATAGAAAAAGTTACAAAAATTTAAATTTTGCTAAAAATTGAAAAATTTTGATAAATGTTAAAATGTCATAAAAGTGTCAAAAAGTGACAGATTCGAAAATAATGATGAAAACTTGATAATAAATCTGTTATTAAGAAGAGAAAATGTTTAAAAATTATTAATAATTTTAAACATTTGAAAAATGTTGATAAATGTCAAAATGTCACAAATGTCAAAAAGTGTCAGATTCGAAAAAATGATGAAAATAGGTAATAACTATGTTATTATGAAGAGAAAATGTCTCTACATTATAAATATTGCTAAAAATTTGGAAAACGTTGATAAATGTCAAAATGTCACAAACGTCATAAACTGACAGATGACAGATTCGAAAAAATGATGAAAGTAGGTAATAAATGTGTTATTGAGTAGAGAAAATGTTTAAAAATTATAAATATTGCTAAAAATTTGAAAAACGTTGATAAATGTCAAAATGTCACATATGTCAAAAAGTGACAAATTCGAAAATAGTAATGAAAACTTGAAAGTAAAAGTGTTATTGTGCAGAGAAAATGTTTAAAAATTATAAATATTGGTTTAAAAAAAGAAAAATGATGATAAATGTGAAAATATTACAAATGTCAAAAAGTGACAGATTCGAAAAAATGATGAAAGTAGGTAATAAATGTGTTATTATGATGAAAAAATGTCTCCACATTATAAATATTGCTAAAAATTTGAAAAACTTTGATAAATGTCAAAATGTCACAAACGTCAAAAAGTGACAGATTCGAAAATAACGATAAAAACTTGATGAATATAGGTAATAGATGTGTTATAGAGTAGAGAAAATGTTTAAAAATCGTAAATATTGCAAAAAATTTGAAAAACTTTGATAAATGTCAAAATGTCACAAACGTCAAAAAGTGACAGATTCGAAAATAATGATAAAAACTTGATGAATATAGGTAATAGATGTGTTATAGAGTAGAGAAAATGTTTAANTGTCAAAAAGTGTCAGATTCGAAAAAATGATGAAAATAGGTAATAACTATGTTATTATGAAGAGAAAATGTCTCTACATTATAAATATTGCTAAAAATTTGAAAAACGTTGATAAATGTCAAAATGACACAAATGTCAAAAAGTGACAGACTCTAAAATAGTAATGAAAACTTGATAGTAAATGTGTTATTGTGCTGAGAAAATGTTTAAAAGTTATAAATATTGTTTTAAAAATTGAAAAATGTTGATAAATGTCAAAGTGTCACAAACGTCAAAAAGTGACAGATTCGAAAATGATGATAAAAACTTGATGAATATAGGTAATAAATGTGTTATTGGGTAAAGAAAATGTTTAAAAATTATAAATATTGCTAAAAATTTGAAAACGTTGATAAATGTCAAAATGTCAAAAAGTGACAGATTCGAAAATAGTTATGAAAACTTGAAAGTAAATGTGTTATTGTGCTGAGAAAATGTTTAAAAATTATAAATATTGTTTTAAAAATTGAAAAATGATAATAAATGTCAAAATATTACAAATGTCAAAAAGTGACAGATTCGAAAAAATGATGAAAATAGGTAATAAATGTGTTATTATGAAGAGAAAATGTTTAAAAATTATAAATATTGTTTTAAAAATTAAAAAATGATAATAAATGTCAAAATATTACAAATGTCAAAAAGTGACAGATTCGAAAAAATGATGAAAATAGGTAATAAATGAGTTATTATGAAAAGAAAATGTCTCTATATTTAAAATATTGCTAAAAATTCGAAAAACATTGATAAATGTCAAAATGTCAGAAACGTCAAAAAGTGACAGATTCGAAAATAATGATAAAAACTTGATGAATATAGGTAATAAATGTGTTATTGAGTAGAGATAATATTTAAAAATTATAAATATTGCTAAAAATTCGAAAAACATTGATAAATGTCAAAATGTCAGAAACGTCAAAAAGTGACAGATTCGAAAATAATAATAAAAACTTGATGAATATAGGTAATAAATGTGTTAATGAGTAGAGAAAAATGTTTAAAAATTATAAATATTACTAAAAATTCGAAAAACTGATAAATGTCAAAATGTTACAAATGTCAAAAAGTGACACATTCGAAAATAGTATTGAAAACTTGATAGTAAATGTGTTATTGTGCTGGGAAAATGTTTAAAAATTATAATTATTGTTTAAAAATTGAAAAATGATGATAAATGTCAAAATATCACAAATGTCAAAAGTGACAGATTAAAAAAAATATATATCTAAACTGTTAATATATGTATTATTGTAAAGAGAAATTGTTAAAAAACTATAAACATTATTCGAAATTGAAAAATTATGATAAATGTCAAAATGTCACAAGCGTCAAAAGTGACAGATTCGAAAAATAATGATCTAAACTGTTAATAAATGTATTATTGAGAAGAGAAAATGTTAAACAATTATAAATATTATGGAAAATTGAAAAATTATGATAAATGTCAAAATCTCATAAGTGTCAAAAGTGACAGATTCGAAAAAAAAATGTTCTAAACTGTTAGTAAATGCATTATTGTAAAGAGAAAATGTTAATAATATAAAAATAATTTTAGAAATTAAAATATTCTGATAAATGTCAAAATGTCGCAAACGTCAAAAAGTGACAGATGCGAAAAAAAAGTGATCTAAACTGTTAATAAATGTATTATTGCAAAAATAAAATGTTAAACAATTATAAATATTATTATAAAATGAAAAATTATGATAAATGTCAAAATGTCACAAATGTCAAAAAGCATCAGATTCTAAATAATGATGAAAATAATGATCTAAACAGTTGACAAATGTGTTATTGCGAAGAGAAATTGTTAACAGATTATAAATTTTGTTAAAGCTTGAAAAACGTTGATAAATGTCAAAATGTCACAAGTGTCTAAAGTGACAGATTCCAAAAAAACAATGAAAATAGGTAATAAATGTGTTAGTGTCAAGAGAAAATGTTTCTACATTATAAATATTGTTAAAAATTGAAAAAGGTTGATAAATGTCAAAATGTCAAAAAGTGACAGATTTGATAGCAATAAAATAAAATATTAATAAATGCGTTATTGTGAAGAGATAATATAAAAAATTTATAAATATGATTACAAACTGAAAATTGTTAATAAATGTCAAAATATCACGAATGTCAAAAAGTGACAGATTCGAAAAAAATGATCTAAACTGTTAATAAATGTATAATTGCAAGGAGAAAATGTTAAATAATTATAAATATTATGGAAAATTGAAAAATTATGATAAATGTCAAAATGTCAAAAGTGTCAGAAATTGATAGATTCAAACTAAATTAATTAAATTGTTAATAAATGTGTTATTGCGAACAGAAAACGGTAAAGATTCATAAATATTGGTTAAAATACGTTAATTCTGATAAATGTCAAAATGTCAAAAGTGACAGACATAAAAAATATTGAGTAATCTGTGATGAATGCGATATTGAGAATAGAAAATGCTATAAAAACATAAATAAATTGCAATGAATTGTTAAAAATTGCAAAATTATGATAACTGTCAAAATGTTACCAATGTCAAAAAGTGACAGATTCAAAAAAAACTAAACGTTAATAAATGTAAAACTATTAACAAAAATGTTATTGTAAAGAGAAAATTCCAAAGAAACATAAATATTGTTAGAAATTAGAAAATGTTAACAAATGTCAAAGTGTCATAAATGTCAAATTTGAAACAAATGAAATTAAAAAATTAATATAGGTTGTGATACATCAAATAAGGTTAAAATTTTCTGATTTTTACGAAAATCTTATTTAAATTACGATTACTACAAAAATAATCACGGGGGAATTTGTAATAAAAAAAGGATGAAAAAGTTTTAAAACAAATCGAAACTTGGTGCGATGAAGAGTTCACTGACCTATTCCAACCCCTTTTTTCTTTACATGTCACCCTATCACTTGTAGATTAATCCTTAAAATATTAACATTAATTCGATTGGTTTTAGAATATCGCTTAATACATTTTTTTATTGAAAAAAAAAATGATTAAAGAATTTTTTTTAATTTTAACCATGTAAATCTTGATTCAAATTTGTTTTCTTGTTCAAGTAAAGGTCCCTGACCTATCCAAACGTAAAACTACCCTCCTGCTCTAATTACTTCCCTCGGTTATGTCGTCGACATCGTCCTTCTCTGAGGGGTTTTAAATAGAAAAAGGGGGAACTCCCCACGATCATCGAGAAACCCCACGTGATCCACTTCTGTACCTTATTCGGTCTGTGTTGTAACCCGGTCCCTTCGTGCCCTACCGACTTGTCTATTCGCGTTAAGCACTTCGGTGCGTAAAAAAAATAATTCGCTTACTCACTCTAAACCTCAGCTACCACTGTTTTTTATCCCTTTCTTTTACACGTTTTTGATTTTAGGTCAACGAACTCAAATCTATATTTTTTGACATAACCTGATCGTGTTTGGGCTTATTTTAGAGGATTTTATATCTCCTATTTGAAAATTAAATTAATAATGATTAAATTCGACCACAAATATTATTTTTGGAAGATAATTGTTATTTCAACGCCAACTCCATTATTAATTAATTACCCAAAATTCGAATCCATCAAACGTTTCATTAAAACCATTAGTAATAACCTCAAAATGATATGAGCCATTTTTACCGCCCCCGCCCAAAAAATTATATCCCCGGGTGGAACGAATTCAACATTCCCGCCGTGGTCGCGAAACAAAACGCATTAAAACACGTTCGCGTCCGGCATTAATTTCAAATCGTAACAACGCCGACGGCCAGCGCCCCCTTTCAGGTAATTAGCGAACACCCCCGAAGCCCCCCGTGACGTAATATCACGTATAATTAAACCAATTAAGCGTCGTGGAAAATTTAAGGCCAATTTAACGTTTATTCATTAACAGAATAGGTGCTAAAATTAGGTTAATTAAAAAAATGTTAAAAAAAATTTTTTAATTATTAATAAATTTGATTCAAATATCAATATTTTTGAAAATAGGATGAAAACTGCTTTAAAATGAGCCCAAACACGATGTAGTTATCTTTAAAAACACGCGAGATATGGTGGTTTAAAGAATATTTTGACAGGTGATCGTCGATTGTTTAAAATTCATTTTTAGTGTATAACTTTTTTGTTTTTTAAGATAAAGTGGTCGTGTTTGGAGTCATTTTAAAGGATTTTTGATTTCCTACAACGCGGTAACCATGGTAATGCGAAATAAGTAACTTCCGGTTTTTAAATCGAGAAATTTTGAAATAAAATTTTTAAATTTCAATATTTTTTAATAATCGAAGATAACCCAAGAAAAAAGAAAGTATTTCATGCATTAAATTATTTTAGAAAAAATTAATCGAAACAAAATTTTTTTTAACGATTTGATTAAAAATTGTTAATCTAGATTGAAAATGCTTTAAAATGAGTCCAAACTCGATGGGGTTATCTTTAAAACCAACGAAGATATGTTGATTTAAAAAAAATTTTGACAGCCGATTTTCGTTTGTTTTTAATTCATTTTTAGGTTGTAACTTTATTATCTTTTGAGATAACCCCATCGTGTTTATACTCATTTTAAAGGATTTTCAATTTCCTACAACGCGGTAATCATGGCAACCCGAAACAATCAATTTTTGCATTCATTTCCGGTTTGTATATCGAGTAATTTTTGAGATAACCCCGTCGTGTTTGGGCTCATTTTAAAGTATTTTTGATTGTGATTGCAAAAATATTAATTAAAATTTGTTATTTTCGATTTTAACCTACACCAATACCTCCCGATCGATTTTTTTTGCGTAAAATATTAATATTTTCGGAAAGAGGATGAAAAATGCTTTAAAATGAGCCCAAACACGATGGGGTTATCTTTATAATTGGCGAAGATGTTACTTCAAGATGGCGGAAAAAAGTGACATATTCACATCATCTTTGTTTTTAAAGATAACTGAAATTAAATGATTCAAAATGAGTCCAAACTCGATGGAGTTATCTATAAAACCAACGAAGATATGTTGATTTAAAAAATATTTTGACAGCTGATTTTCGTTTGTTTTTAATTCATTTTTAGGTTGTAACTTTTTTATCTTTTGAGATAACCCCATCGTGTTTATACTCATTTTAAAGGATTTTTAATTTCCTACAACGCGGTAACCATGGCAACCCGAAACAATCAATTTTTGCGTTCATTTCCGGTTTGTATATCGAGTAATTTTAGAGATAACCCCGTCGTGTTTGGGCTCATTTCAAAGGATTTTTTATTGTGATTTCAAAAATATTAATTAAAATTTATTTAAAATTTTTTTTAAATTCATTATTTTCGATTTTAACCTACCGCAACATGCCCCGATCGATTCTTATGCGTCGTTCTTAATTTCAACGACTACTTACAACCCTTACAACTTAACCACCCTTCAAAAACAACCCCACTCACTTCAGCGCCACCGCGCGGGGTGAAAACGCGACAAAAAACAATTCGTGCGTGCGTTTGCACTTAAATCCCCTACTTCTTTTTAGTTCTTTTTAATTTTTTTTTATGTGTGTGTGCTCTCATCTCATTTTTTATACGACCCCCCACTTTTTCTCATAATACGCGCTTTACACTTAAAAGACACACTTAAAGCGTTGATATTGATGGGGTAAGATTGGTTAATGATGATGATGCTAAAAAAGGAGGTTACTAGAAGATTTTTTTCGAGGTGAAATAAAAAGAAATTGAGGTTAACAAGTTTCAAAGAAAAAAATTATTGATGATCTGTCAAGAGAAACGGCAACGAAAATCAAAGACAAAAAAAGGATCGCGTGTTTTCTTTCAGCTATTGAAAGACGACGTCAACTTGAATAATTAATTCTTAGATAATTTAAATTTTAAAGTTATAATTTTTTTAAAATTAATAAATCATAAAATCGACTGCATCATCGTTTAGGAAATTAAAAATCCTTTAAAATAAGTCCAAACACGATGTATTTATCTCAAAAAATGACGGAGATAATTAATTTAAACAAAAAAAAATAATTGACGATCACCTGTCAAATTTTTTTTTAAATTAAGATATCTCGCTTGCTTTTTAAGATAACCCCTTAGTGTTTGGATCCATTTTAAAGCAATTTTCGCGTAGATTATTAATTTAAAATTTTTTTATCCTCAAAATAATTTTTTTTCCCAATTAAAACTGCGTATTCGAAGTTGACCGAGATTATTATCGCTATCGACCTGAAGATAACAAGGTCGTTAGTGACCGAAACGTTGCGGAACCGAAGTTATGTGTGTAGGTTATGTTAACCGAAACTATGGAGCCGGACCGCGCGGGTAATTACTGTATCCAATATCCTGAGAGAGCGCGCCCGTGATGTCCAATAGTTGAGGAAACAATTCGTCGAGCTTGTAAATCCCCCTGGGGGCGCATCCCGGAAATTATCCACCAAAATACACGACATAACCTCCAAGTCGAAATTCGTTATGGTGAAATTATCGAATTTTCAATCGGAATCTTAATCTAGACGAAAAATGCTTTAAAATGAGTCCAAACACGAAGGGGTTATCTTGAAAAATAAAAAAGTTACGAAGTAAAAATGAATTAAAACAATTGAAAATCGGGTGTCAAAATATTTTTTAAATTGAGATATCTCGGATGTTTTTTAAGATAACCCCATCGAGTTTGGACTCATTTTAAAGCATTTTTAATCTAGATTTCGAATTTTTATTGAAATTGTAATAAAATAATTGTTTTGTTTTGATTAATTTTTAATATAATTTTTTTCTAAATAATTTTATTGGCGAATATATTCACTTTTTCATTGAGTTCTTTAAATTAATAAAAAAATCTTATTTTTAAAATTACTTGATAAAAAACCGGAAGTGAGCGAACAAAATTGGCGATTTTATGTTGCCATGGTTACCAGGTTGTAGAAAAACATAAATCCTTTAAAATGAGTCCAAACACGACTAGATTATCTTAACAAATAAAAAAGTTACAATGGTAAAAATGAATTAAGAACAATTGAATATCGCCTGTCAAAATATTTTTTAAATTGAGATATCTCGGTTGTTTTTAAAGATAACCCCATCGAGTTTGGACTCATTTTAAAGCATTTTTAATGGAGATTAAGAATTTTTAAGAAAATTTAATAATTTGTTGAATTAATCAATTCTTCTTTTAATTAAATTTATTTAATTCCCCATAAAACGTAGTAATAATAACATTGTAACTTAATACATTTACATACAATTTCAGTTACGCGTCGATAATTACCGATTTGT
>NW_019280659.1:0-33904 GCF_000648695.1 Onthophagus taurus | reverse complement strand
ACATAACCTCAAAAAAGTGACAACCGGAAGTTCGTGGTTTTTTACGATAACCCCATCGAGTTTGGACTCATTTTAAAGCATTTTTAATCTAGATTTCGAATTTTTATTGGAATTGTAATAAAAAATTCTTTTGTTTTGATTACTTCTTAATTTAGTTTTTTTTTAAATAATTTTATTCGTGAATTTATTGATTTTTTCTTTGAGTTATTTACAAGAATTAATAAAAAAATCTTATTTTTAAAATTACTCCATTAAAAAACCGGAAGTGAGCCAAAAAAATGGCGATTTTAAGTTGTCATGGTAACCAGGTTGTAGAAAATTAAAAACCCTTTAAAATGAGTGCAAACACAACTAGGTTATCTTAAAAAATAAAAAAGTTACGAAGTAAAAATGAATTAAGAACAATTGAAAATCGGCTGTCAAAATATTTTTTAAATTGAGATATCTCGATTGTTTTTTAAGATAACCACATCGAGTTTGGACTCATTTTAAAGCATTTTTAATCTAGATTTCGAATTTTTATTGGAATTGTAATAAAAGATTCTTTTGTTTTCATCAATTTTCAATCTAATTTTATCTAAATAATTTTATTCGCGAATTCATTGATTTTTATAGTCGAACTATTAAAAAGAATGAAAAAAGAAATTAGTTTTATAATTACTCGATTAAACAACCGGAAGTGAGCCAAAAAAATGGCCATTTTATATTGCCATGATAACCAGGTTGTAGAAAATTAAAAATCCTTTAAAATAAGTCCAAACACGATTAGGTTATCTTTAAAAACAAAAAAGTTACAAAGTAAAATTGAATTAAAACAATTGAAAATCGGCTGTCAAAATATTTTTTAAATTGAGATATCTCGGTTGTTTTTTAAGATAATCTAGTCGAGTTTGGACTTATTTTAAAGCATTTTTAATCTAGATTTCGAATTTTTATAGAAATGAAAAAAATTGGTGATTTTTAAGTTGCTATGGTTACCAGGTTGTAGGAAATTAAAAATCCTTTAAAATGAGTTCAAACACGACAAGATTATTTTAAAAAATAAAAAGGTTAACCTAAAACTGTCAAAACGTAACCTGTCAAAATATTTTTAAAATTATCTTATCTCAGTAGCCTTTAAAGATAAGCTAGTCGTGTTTGGACTCATTTTAAAGGATTTTCAATTTAGATTATGAATTTTTATTAATAATTCGATAATTTTAATAAATCATAAATGGAATCCTTCTAGATCGATTAAAATCATCTTCATTAATTTTCCATTTTTCATTTTCCATTCCGCGTCAGAATCCGGAATATCTTGGAAACGTTCTTGGAAACACCACCGTCACCTTTGAAGGAGGTTATGTTCGATATTCGGGTCACGTAGTGGAGGGTTCCACGTGCGTAGAAGCGCCACCATCGGGAAGGATCTCCATCTCTGCCTCTCCACCTCTCCACGTCTTCCTCACTCCACCTAATTCAATTCATCTCGCGAAACGCATCGTATTGCACCGTGTTGTTGGCTATTCCATATGCGGAGTATTCTAATCTTACCTAGAGGGGGCTTGGGTGGTGCCACTAAAGGGGGTGGGGATGTCGCCTCCGACATATTGTATCGGATGCCGCGCCGTATAGCGGGTGGTACGTCGTACGTGTTTTGAAACAAATTATCTTTTTGAAAAATTCGATTATAATAGTCGTAAAATTTTTACAAGTAAAATTAAATTTTTATGATCACCACGTTGTAGGAAATTAAAAATCCTTTAAAATGAGTCCAAACACGATGGGGTTATCTTTAAAAACAAAAAAGTTGGATTAAAGAATAAATGACGATAAGCTGTCAACTTAATTTTAAAATCAACATATCTTAGCCGTTTTTAAAGATAACCCCATCGTGTTTGGACTCATTTTAAAGGATTTTTAATAAGGATTAAGATAAAACGATTAAAATTGTTGTAAGTAAAAATTTTAAAAATCGATTGTTTAAATTTATGACACATCTCGAAACGAAATTCGTCGCGTCCCGACCGGCAATCGAATTAATGCAAACAATCGGCTGTTGATCCCGACGGGGGCCGTCGAACACGCTCGCGAAATTAAAACCGATTGAATTCGGTTTGTGGAACCCCGCCATTTGCATCTCTCAATCTATCTCGCTCTCACAGTTAAACTATTTTTTCCCCAAAAACGTTTTTTTTTTTGGCATCTTTCCTCTCGCTTTCTCGTACATAGGTAAACGCGTACAAACAAAGATGTAAAGTGCCACCCTGTTTCGGGGTTCTTTTTTTTTTGGGTACCTCTACAAGAGTACCGAGAGAGAACGGGGGTGCCCTCTATCGTCTCGTTGTTCCGCCGAAATCAATAACGCGGAAGGTCTTTAATATAGAGAGTATTTCTATCTCGTTCTTTCTTTTGACCTTATTTCGAAATTTT
This sequence comes from Onthophagus taurus, assembly GCF_000648695.1. NCBI lineage: Eukaryota > Metazoa > Arthropoda > Insecta > Coleoptera > Scarabaeidae > Onthophagus > Onthophagus taurus. The sequence continues at coordinate 31,492 of NW_019280659.1, read as the reverse complement.
ATTTTAAGTTAATAAGATATATATGTATGTATATATATATACTATGTATATATAAAATAATTTAAAATAAAATAACAACTACATACTACCAAGGGTGGTATAAAGTGTATTGTTATCAAAATAATGTTTTATTTGGTGCTAGGAGATGCCGTTAGGGGGTGCGATGATTTATTCCCCCCTCCACCTTTCACCTTTTTCCTCTTTCTCACCGTCTTTCGGCCCGATCGTTGTTCCTTTTTATCGCGGACGAAATAATGCGGCCATAAATCACTCAGAATTCGATAAGAATGTGGCAGGTGTCAAAATAAACTCGTTAAAAGTAATTTTTTTTATTAAAATTCGTAATCTAGATTGAAAATGCTTCAAAATGAGTCCAAACTCGACGGGGTTATCTTAAAAAATAACCGAGATATCTTAATTTAAAAAAAAAATTTGACAGCTGATCGTCGATTGTTTTAAAATTATTTTTTGAGATAACCCCATCGTGTTTGTACTCATTTTAAAGGATTTTTAATGAGGATTATTAATTTTTAATCAAAAAAATTATAATAAACAACATCATGTTATGAAACTGAAATAACATAAAAAAAAAATTTAAATTCACAAATTCACGGTGTTGATTTTGGAATTGTTTGTCAACAACACGGTTTCGGATACGAAACGGGATGGGGCCAATTCAAAGTTGGTCATGCGAGCCAAGAATACTAGAAGGGGGACAAATCGTCCGGAAAATAAATGGCGAGATAAGAAAACGATTTTTTAAAATCAATATTTTTTTATGCAAATAATTTTTTTTGTGTTAAATTATTTTTGTGTTGTAATTTTCGAACGGGAAATTAAAAATCCTTTAAAATGAGTCCAAACACGACCTATTTACGTCAAAAAATAGCTGAGATATCCTCAAAAATAAATCGGGAAACAATTGAAAATCACCTGTCAAAATATTTTTAAAATGCTCATATCTAAGTTATTTTTAAAAATAATCCCATCGTGTTGGGACTCATTTTAAAGCATTTTTGATCTAGATTATAAATTTTCTATTAGAAATCATAAAAAAAATTTTTGGACAATTTCCAAAAACTTGTTTAAAAAATCATAATCGTAATGAAAAATTCTTTTATGAGTCCAAACACGATTAGGTTATATTTTGTGCCAAAAATTACTCGAAATACAAACCGGAAGTAAACGCAAAAATTGATTGTATCGGATTGCCATGGTTATCACNAAAATCCTTTTATGAGTCCAAACACGATTAGGTTATATTTTGTGCCAAAAATTACTCGAAAAAATTGATTGTATCGGGTTGCCATGGTTACCACGTTGTAGGAAATTAAAAATCCTTTAAAATGAGTATAAACACGATGGGGTTATCTCAACAAATAAAAAAGTTACAGACTAAAAATGAATTAAAAACAAACGAAAATCGGCTGTCAAAATATTTTTTAAATCAACGTATCTCGGTTGTTTTTAAAGATAACCCCATCGAGTTTGGACTTATTTTAAAGCATTTTCAATCTAGATTAAGAATTTTTAATAAAATCGTTAAAAAAAATTTTCCTTCGATTAATTTTTTCTTAAATAATTTAATTCATGAAATAGGTACTTATTTTTTTTTTTGGGTTATTTTCGATTATTAAAATATTCATGAAATTAATAAATTTTATTTCAAAATTTCTCGATTTAAAAACCGGAAGTGACCGGAAAATTTGGTTATTTTGGATTGTCATGGTTACCAGGTTGTAGGAAATCAAAAATCCTGCAAAACGACTCCAAACACGACCACTTTATCTTTAAAAACAAAAAAGTTACACACTAAAAATGAATTTTAAACAATCGACGATCACCTGTCAAAATATTGTTTAAACCAACATATCTCGTTTGTTTTTAAAGATAACCATATCGTGTTTGGACTCATTTTAAAGCATTTTCAATCTTAATTAACAATTTTTAATCATATCGTTAAAAAAAGTTCTTTTGTTTTGATTAATTTTTTCCTAAATAATTTAATTTATGGAACACTTCTTTTTTTCTTGGGTTATCTTCGATTATTAAAAAATTAATGAGATTAATAAACTTTATTTCAAAGTTTCTCGATTTAAAAACCGGAAGTGATCGAAAAATTTAGCTATTTCGCATTACCATGGTTACCAGGTTGTAGGAAATCAAAAATCCTTTAAAATGACTCCAAACACGATCACTTTATCTTTAAAAACAAAAAAGTTACACACTAAAAACGAATTTTAAACAATCGACGATCACCTTTCAAAATATTCTTTAAACTACCATATCTCGCTTGTTTTTAAAGATAACTACATCGTGTTTGGATTCATTTTAAAGCATTTTCAATCTAGATTAACAATTTTTAATCATATCGTTAAAAAAAGTTCTTTTGTTTTGATTAATTTTTGCCAAAATAATTTAATTCATGAAATGCTTTCTTTTTTCTTGAGTTATCTTCGATTATTAAAAAATTAATGAAATTTAAAAATTTTATTTCAAAATTTCTCGATTTAAAAACCGGAAGTGATAGGAAAATTTAGTTATTTCGCATTACCATAGTTACCAGGTTGTAGGAAATCAAAAATCCTTTAAAACGACTCCAAACACGACCACTTTATCTTTAAAGACAAAAAAGTTACACTAAAAACGAATTTTAAACAATCGACGATCACCTGTCAAAATATTTTTTAAATTACCATATCTCGCTTGTTTTTAAAGATAACCATATCAAGTTTGGACTCATTTTAAAGGATTTTCAATCTAGATTAACAATTTTTAATCAAATCGTTAAAAAATATTTCTGTTTTGATTAATTTTTTCCTAAATAATTTAATTCCTGAAATAGTTATTTTTTTCTTGGGTTATCTTCGATTATTAAAAAATTAATGAAATTTAATAATTTTATTTCAAATTTTTTCGATTTAAAAACCTGAAGTGATCGGAAAATTTAGTTATTTCACATTACCATGGTTACCAGGTTGTAGGAAATCAAAAATCCTTTAAAACGACTCCAAACACGACCACTTTATCTTTAAAGACAAAAAAGTTACACTAAAAACGAATTTTAAACAATCGACGATCACCTGTCAAAATGTTTTTTAAACCACCATATCTCGCTTGTTTTTAAAGATAACCCCATCGTGTTTGGACTCAAATTAAACGATTTTTCATCTAGATTACAAATTTTTAACGATCGCTAAATTCTTTTTTTTTGTTTTTTTATGTGTTCGGTTTTTTGCTAGATTCGTTTCCTAACGAGAATTTTTAATTACTTTCCCGCTCTAAAACGTGATTACGGGGCGGCGTCGCCTGTAAATTGTATCGGGCGTCGCGGGGCCCCGCTGCACTCCTCTGCGGGAATCCAATGGGGGGAAAGGGGTGGCGATGAAGATGGGGAGAAAGGGTTACCGGAATTCGGTACAGTAATTGTGTTTGCGGTCGGAGTTAATTTAGGCGTCTAGAACGGCATCGTGTTCGGTAATAGAATATCGACGGCGCCTGTCATCCAAGAGGGAGGGAATTTGGAGAGGCGCCCTCTACACCTTACCCACTCGAATTTTTTCTTAATTCAATTTTGATTTTTAATAAATTCTAAAAACATCATAATCTAAATAAAAAGTTATTAAATTTGAGTACAAACTCGGTGGGGTTATCTTTAAAAACAAGCGAGATGTCATATTTTGACACTTATTTTTCCATTGTTTTTTTTTTTTTAATTTTGAGATAACCCCATCGTGTTTGGGCTCGTTTTAAGCGGTTTTCCATGAATATTAAGTTATATTTAGCCTCCGTGACAAATCACGATCGGTCACAAAAACCGGAAGTATACCGGTGATATCGCCAACTTTATAACGAAACACGCAAACCATAAACAATAATTTTTATTCATTTTTTTTCCCGTTGTTGTTTTCAAATAGATTTTAAACGAAATGAAGTTTTTTTTTGCGCGCGGTTTGAAAGAGTTTCGGGACTTCCAGTGGCGGAGGTCGTTCCCAAGATACAAAATATGCATAATAAATAATGTATGCCGGAACGAGCGAACAAATCTAGATGGCGGCGAAGAGGGGTTTTCGTAGATTTTCGCGAATAACGTCGAAAAAGCGTCGCGACGACGCCCTCTTGTTAAAAGTTCCAGTGGCGGCGGCGCCAGAGAAAGATATCTATAGTGGTGGGAAGTTAAAGTGGAAGTCGTTTTCGAGTACCTCCTCGAAAACGCCATCTTTCTCTCTCCATCTAGCGGTGAACGAGGAACTTCGTTAGACCTAAATTCATAATAGCCCTTTAAAATTCATCTCTTGTAAATTTATTGTAAAGAATGAAGAGAGGAAAACAAGATGGAGTAAGATAAAAGAAAATTTTGGCGGGGGAAACTAAATAATTATCATCCATGTTAATCCCGATCAAATATTCGGTGGAATTTTGGTTATTTCGTGTTGTATTCGAGGTTGTATTCGGATGGATACGTTCAATAATACAAATCCCGTTCTTTAAAAACGTTCAGATGATGGGGTTGGATTTACGATCGTAGTCCATCTCCATTCACCGGAGCGCGCAAGGAGATTGTCCGTGGAAATTCTTTTTTAAAAAAATATCCTTCCTTCTCTTTCATCATTCAACGAGGATGAGAAGGAAGAAGAGGAGTTCGAGTGAGGAGTATTAGCGTTTAAAAAACAGCTGGTTCCAGATGCCGGGGAAAACTAAAAGCGGTTGGAGAAGAGGGGAGGGGAAGATAGGTGGCGCGGCGGACGCTGAGGTGAAGGACGAGAGCTTTTCCAGCCGGGGAACTCTAATTCCGCCATTAGGGAAAAGTGGAATTTAAGTTTTCCGGAATTTATTTTCCCCCTTTACAGATTTTTCTAAAATCTACCTTTAATGTAATAGATGCAATCAAAAAAATTCGAAAAGAAATTAATTTTAGCATCGAAATCGGGCNTTCCCCCTTTACAGATTTTTCTAAAATCTACCCTTAATGTAATAGATGCAATCAAAAAAATTCGAAAAGAAATTAATTTTAGCATCGAAATCATGAGAGAAAATTGTTTTTTTTGTTACCGGGTTGTGGGAAATTAAAAATCCTTTAAAATGAGCCCAAACACGATGGGGTTATCTTAAAAAGTAGCAAAGTTATAAAAGAAAATTAAATTAAAAACAAACGAAAATCGGCTGTCAAAGTGTTTTTTAAATCAACATATCTCGGTTGTTTTTAAAGATAACCCCATCGTGTTTGGACTCATTTTGAAGGATTTTTTATCCTCTACCAAAATCGAAACGAATTTTTATAAAGAATTTGATATATACACATATATATAACACTTGCGCCATTTTGGTAATGAGAAGTTCGGATGCGGTTCGAAACCGCAACGTGGATTTATTTGCAAAAACAACACGACTACTTTACTCAAAAATAGACAAACCGGAAGTGATTGTAAAAATGGTTATTTTGAGTTGTTGTTGTTTTCGGGTTGTAGGAAATTAAAAATCCTTTAAAATGAGTCCAAACACGATGGGGTTATCTTAAAAAATAACAAAGTTATAAAAGAAAATTAAATCAAAAACAAACGAAAATCGGCTGTCAAAGTATTTTTTAAATCAACATATCTCGGTTGTTTTTAAAGATAACCCCATCGTGTTTGGACTCATTTTGAAGGATTTTTCATCCTCTACCAAAATCGAAACGAATTTTTATAAAGAATTTGATATATACACATATATATAACACTTGCGCCATTTTGGTAATGAGAAGTTCGGATGCGGTTCGAAACCGTAACCTGTGGTTATTTACAATAACAAAGTAAGTCGAAAAACACGACTAATTTATTTTAAAAATAAACAAACCGGAAGTGACCGGAAAAATTGGTTGTTTAGGTTGTTATGGTTATTACGGGGTTGTAGGAAATTAAAAATCTTTTAAAATGAGTCCAAACACGATGGGGTTATCTTAAAAAATAACAAAGTTATAAAAGAAAATTAAATCAAAAACAAACGAAAATCGGCTGTCAAAGTGTTTTTTAAATCAACATATCTCAGTCGTTTTTAAAGATAACCCCATCGTGTTTGGACTCATTTTGAAGGATTTTTCATCCTCTACCAAAATCAAAACGAATTTTTATAAACAATTTGATATATACACATATATATAACACTTGCGCCATTTTGGTAATGACAAGTTCGGTTGCGGTTCGAAATCGCAACGTGGATTTATTTGCAAAAATAATAAAGTAAGCCGAAAAACACGACTAGTTTATCTCAAAAATAAACAAACCGGAAGTAATCCTAAAATTGGTTATTTTGGGTTGTTGTTTTCGGGTTGTAGGAAATTAAAAATCCTTTAAAATGAGCCCAAACACGATGGGGTTATCTTAAGAAATAACAAAGTTATAAAAGAAAATTAAATCAAAAACAAACGAAAATCAGCTGTCAAAGTATTTTTTAAATCAACATATCTCGCTTGTTTTTAAAGATAACCCCATCGTGTATGGACTCATTTTGAAGGATTTTTTATCCTCTATCAAAATCGAAACGAATTTTTATAAAAAATTTGATATAAACACATATATATAACACTTGCGCCATTTTGATAATGAGAAGTTCGGATGCGGTTCGAAACCGCAACGTGGATTTATTTGCAAGAACAATAAAGTAAGTCGAAAAACACGACTAGTTTATCTCAAAAATAAACAAACCGGAAGTGATCGTAAAATTGGTTATTTTGGGTTGTTGTTGTTTTCGGGTTGTAGGAAATTAAAAATCCTTTAAAATGAGTCCAAACACGATGGGGTTATCTTAAAAAATAACAAAGTTATAAAAGAAAATTAAATCAAAAACAAACGAAAATCGGCTGTCAAAGTATTTTTTAAATCAACATATCTCGTTGTTTTTAAAGATAACCCCATCGTGTTTGGACTCATTTTGAAGGATTTTTCATCCTCTACCAAAATCGAAACGAATTTTTATAAAGAATTTGATATATACACATATATATAACACTTGCGCCGTTTTGGTAATGAGAAGTTCGGATGCGGTTCGAAACCGCAACGTGGGGTTATTTGCAAGAACAATAAAGTAAGGCGAAAAACACAACTAGTTTATCTCAAAAATAAACAAACCGGAAGTGATCGTAAAAATGGTTATTTTGGGTTGTTGTTGTTTTCGGGTTGTAGGAAATTAAAAATGCTTTAAAATGAGTCCAAACACGATGGGGTTATCTTAAAAAATAACAAAGTTATAAAAGAAAATTAAATCAAAAACAAACGAAAATCGGCTGTCAAAGTATTTTTTAAATCAACATATCTCGGTTGTTTTTAAAGATAACCCCATCGTGTTTGGACTCATTATGAAGGATTTTTCATCCTCTACCAAAATCAAAACGAATTTTTATAAAGAATTTGATATATACACATATATATAACACTTGCGCCATTTTGGTAATGAGAAGTTCGGTTGCGGTTCGAAATCGCAACGTGGGGTTATTTGCAAAAACAATAAAGTAAGGCGAAAAACATAACTAGTTTAACTCAAAAATAAACAAACCGGAAGTGATCGTAAAATTGGTTATTTTGGGTTGTTGTTGTTTTCGGGTTGTAGAAAATTAAAAGTCCTTTAAAATGAGTCCAAACACGATGGGGTTATCTTAATAAATAAAGAAGTTACAAACTAAAAATGAATTAAAACAATTGAGAATCACCTGTCAAAGTATTTTTAAAACAATCATATCTTGCTTATTTTTAAAGATAACCCCATCGAGTTTGGACTCATTTTAAAGCATTTTCAATCTAGATTACGAAATTTTATTCAAAATTTAATAAAATTTGATTTTAATTAGATTATTTTTTTATATAACTTTTTCATAATTAATTAAATTCATAAATTCTTTGACTTCTCTTCTTGTCTTATCTTCCATTATTAAAGAATTAATAAAACAAAAATATTTTTCTTAAAAATGTCACGATTTAGAAACCGGAAGTGACCCTAAAAATTTTTATTTTGGATTGTCGTTGTTTTCAGGTTCTAGGAAATTAAAAATCCTTTAAAATGAGTCCAAACATGATGGGGTTATCTTAAGAAATAACAAAGTTATAAAAGAAAATTAAATCAAAAACAAACGAAAGTCGGCTGTCAAAGTATTTTTTAAATCAACATATCTCGGTTGTTTTTAAAGATAACCCCATCGTGTTTGGACTCATTTTAAAGGATTTTTCATCCTCTACCGAAATCAAAATTACTTTTTATAAACAATTTGATATATACTTGCTCCACTTTGGTAATGAGAAGCTCGGGTGCGGTTCGAAACCGCAACGTGGGGTTATTTGCAACAACAACAAAGGAAGTCGAAAAGCCGCGGGTATTCCAGGTGCCGGGGAAAAGGAGAATCTCTCCAGCAACGGCGTCCTTTAACTGGTTGGTTGGTTGGTCGAGGTTCTCGCAGGATTGCTTTGTTGTTAATCAGGTCCCTAGGATGACTGCGGGGTTCTCGGCGTGCATACGTATACTTAATCAATCCTCGCTCGACTGCTCGGGAATAATTAATAATTCATCCTCTCTCTTAATTCCCTTCTATATAATTCCCTTCTATATATATACATATATATTATATTATTATTAATAAAATATCTAAAACATTAATTATTAAATTAATTTCCTATCGGATTTATTTAAATAAGTCGTTAATGAAAGAAAGAAAAATCCATACAAACAAATAAATCGGGCACAAATAAATTTCAGAATAAATAAATTGAGTTATCAGGGTTGGGATTCGATGACCCCTTCGGAGACGCCACCACGCGGAGAATACCCGCAGCGTTCGAAACCGTATGGGGCGAATTTCTGCCGATTCATTCGTTCAATTCTCATTCCTTTCTCGAGTTAGTGGAACACGGAAAATCGGAGGAGGGCGGGGGTCGTGCGGCGTCGACAAACGCACATTTACCCCGTTTTTGACCGCGCGATGGCGCCCTCCCGTCGCGAGGCGACACCCCGCGGCGATACTCGACGTGAATCACAACGGGGATTCCCCCCAAGCCACATTTTCTTGTTTTTCTTATTTTTACGTTTTTCAACTCAATTTGTATTTTCAAAAAAATAAATATTTTAAATTTATTTCAAAAAAATTTAACTTAATTCTTTTTTTTTTTTTTTGATGGGTCTAATTATTTCGAGGCAGGAGACACACAGAGGACGAAAAGTTAGCGTTTCCCATTAAGTACACGGCTCATAAAACCCTTTTGCTACTTTCAACTTCCCTCGCGTTTCATCCCCTCCCCCATCATTCCCGGAACTTTGCGGTTATATTTTTAAAACTTTGGTAATTTTTGTTAAGCGAGACAGAGGCTCTCTCCTCCCTAATGGATTTATTGGGCTCGGATTCACTTAAACCCCCACTTCTTTTTCCAAAAAAGAAACGCAACGATTTAATTTCAACAAAAATTGCAATCTAGATGAAAAATCATTTAATTTGAGTACAAACACGATGGGGTTATCTTTAAAAACAAACGAGATATGTTGATTTAAAAAATATGTTGACAGTCGATTTTCAATTGTTTTTGATTCATTTTTGATTTGTAACTTTGTTATTTTTAAAGATACCCCCATCGTGTTTGGAATGATTTTAAAGGATTTTTAGTTTCCTACAACTTAGTAACCATAGCAACACAAAATAACAAATTTTTCAGTTCACTTCCGGTTTTTAAATCGTGAAATTCTGGAGATAATTTATTTATTTTATTAATTGTTTAATAATCGAAGATAACCCAAGAAAAAAATGTTAAGAAAAATTATTTAGGAGAAATTATTTAAAAAATTAAATTAAACAAAAATTTTTTTTTATTACTATTTGAATAAAAATTCGTAATATACATTAAAAATGCTTTAAAATGAGTCCAAACACGACGGGGTTATCTTTAAAAACAACTGAGATATATTGTTTTAAAAAATATTTTGACAGGTTACGTTTTGACAGCTTTTAGGTTAATTTTTTTATTTTTTAAGATAACCTTGTCGTGTTTGGATTCATTTTAAAAGGCTTTTCATCAGGATTACGAATTTCGATATAAAAATGTTTATTTTTAAGCACACTCGGCACTCAATGTGTTAAACCATTTTGAATTAGAAAAAAATTATTAATATTCAATGAGTTGATGTAACTAAGGACAAAAATTTAAATTAAAGTTTATTTTAAATTTTTTTCTTAACACATTGTGTTCCTATTTTAAGCATGGATTAATTCAATGTGCCAACAAAATTTATAAATTATGAATAAAAGTTGATAATCTGGATTAAAAATGCTTTAAAATGAGTCCAAACTCGATAGAGTTATCTTTAAAAACGGCTGAGATATATTGATTTAAAGAATATTTTGACAGCCGATTTTCAATTGTTTTTCATACGTTTTTAGTCTCTAACTTTTTTGTTTTTTAAGATAACCTAGTGATGTTTGGGCTCATCTTAAAGGATTTTCAATTTTCTACAACTCGGTAACCATAGCAACTCGAAATAACCAATTTTTGAATTCACTTCCGGTTTATACATCGAGCAATTTTTGAGACAAAAAATGATTTGCATTCAATATGTTAATCAAACTTCAAAATAAATTAAAATTTGTTATAAAATATAAAAATTTTTCTTAACACATTTTATTCGTATTTTAAGTATAGATTAACTCAATGTGCAAACATAATTTATTCATTATGAATAAAAATTAATAATCTGGATTAAAAATGCTTTAAAATGAGTCCAAACTCGATGGAGTTATCTTTAAAAACGGCTGAGATATATTGATTTAAAGAATATTTTGACAGTCGATTTTCAATTGTTTTTCATACTTTTTTAGTCTGTAACTTTTTTGTTTTTTAAGATAACCTAGTGGTGTGGGGGCTCATTTTAAAGGATTTTTAATTTATTACAACTCGGTAACCATAGCAACCCAAAATAACCAATTTTTGAGTTCACTTCCGGTTTATATATCGAGCAATTTTTGAGATAAAAAACAAGTTGTATTCAGTGTGTTAATTAAACTTTAAAATTTGTTATAAAATATAAAAAAATGTCTTAACACATTGTGTTCGTATTTTAACCAACGATTAATTCAATGTGCAAACAAAATATATAAATTATGAATAAAAATTGATAATCTAGACCAAAAATGCTTTAAAATGAGTCCAAACTCGATGGAGTTATCTTTAAAAACGGCTGAGATATATTGATTTAAAGAATATTTTGACAGCCGATTTTCAATTGTTTTTCATACTTCTTTAGTCTGTAACTTTTTTGTTTTTTAAGATAACCTAGTGGTGTTTGGGCTCATTTTAAAGGATTTTTAATTTATTACAACTCGGTAACCATAGCAACCCGAAATAACCAATTTTTGAGTTCACTTCCGGTTTATATATCGAGTAATTTTTGAGATACAAAACAAGTTGTATTCAATGTGTTAATTAAACTTTAAAATTTGTTATAAAACTATAAAAAAATTTCTTAACACATTGCGTTCGTATTTTAACCAAAGATTAGCTCAATGTGCAAACAAAATATATAAATTATGAATAAAAATTGATAAACTAGACTAAAAATGCTTTAAAATGAGTCCAAACTCGATGGAGTTATCTTTAAAAACGGCTGAGATATATTGATTTAAAGAATATTTTGACAGCCGATTTTCAATTGTTTTTCATACTTTTTTAGTCTGTAACTTTTTTGTTTTTTAAGATAACCTAGTGGTGTTTGGGCTCATTTTAAAGGATTTTTAATTTATTACAACTCGGTAACCACAGCAACCCGAAATAACCAATTTTTGAGTTCACTTCCGGTTTATATATTGAGTAATTTTTGAGATACAAAACAAGTTGTATTCAATGTGTTAATTAAACTTTAAAATTTGTTATAAAATATAAAAAAATTTCTTAACACATTGCGTTCGAATTTTAACCAAAGATTAACTCAATGTGGAAACAAAATATATAAATTATGAATAAAAATTGATAATCTAGACTAAAAATGCTTTAAAATGAGTCCAAACTCGATGGAGTTATCTTTAAAAACGGCTGAGATATATTGATTTAAAGAATATTTTGACAGCTGATTTTCAATTGTTTTTCATACTTTTTTAGTCTGTAACTTTTTTGTTTTTTAAGATAACCTAGTGGTGTTTGGACTCGTTTTAAAGGATTTTTAATTTATTACAACTCGGTAACCATAGCAACTCGAAATAACCAATTTTTGAGTTCACTTCCGGTTTATATATCGAGTAATTTTTGAGATAAAAAATAATTTGTATTCAAAGTGTTAATCAAACATCAAAATAAATTAAAGTTTGTTATCAAATTCAAACTTTTTTCTTAACACATTAACTACTTAGCCACCCAATTGTTTTTCAAACTGAGTTAAATTGAAATGTTTAAAATTTTACTTACACATTAATTAATTTAATTATGTAATGAATTTTTTTTAATTAATTTCGTTTTGATATAACATTAACACATTAAGTGCGTCTTTTTATTATTGATTAATACTCAATGTGTTATTGTTAGAAGTTTTGGATTTTTATTAAAAAAAAAGCATAAAAATTTAAACCAAAATTATTTTCGATTGATTGCAGTTAATGTGTTAATTTCTTTTTGTAAAAAAAAATCAAAATCTATAAATTTTTAATCTCGATGAAAAATCCTTTAAAATGAGTCCAAACACGACGGGGTTATCTTTAAAAACACGCGAGATATCGTTATTTAAAGAAATATTTTGACAGGAGATCGTCGATTGTTTTGATTCAATTTTAGTTTGTAACTTTTTTGTTTTTTAAGATAACCCCGTCGTGTTTGGGCTCGTTTTAAAGGATTTTTCGAGAGGATTACGAATTTCGAGAAATAAATCCACCTTAATTAATTAAAAAAATTAATTAATTAAAATAAAGCGTTAATTTAAATCAATTTTAATAAAATCTCTTACAAAACTGTTGTTTTTAAACATTTTTTTGTTGATGACGACTTCGTTGGGGTGAATTCGTATTTTGCAATTTTTTTGGAGGGATTTCTATTCTTTTAATGGAAAAATGGAGTATCAAAATCTTTAAATTTCCACGATTCTTGCTCGTAAAATTTTTTAATTGCCATCCTTCTCATATGGCGCTGGTAATTGCCGTGTCCTCGCATCGTCGGGTCGAATTCTTGTAAAAGCGCGGCCAAAAGATGCACCCCACCACAAATTAAACAACTCACCAAAATCGATTCGATCGTATTCAAGGTCATAACACTTTAATTTTTATAATTTTTTACCATTTTTTGTACTAATAATTTTTTTGACTTAAATGATTAATAATTTTTTGACATCACGTCGAAATTTTATCGCGTGTAGATGGCGCTGATTAAATATTAAATAAATAAAATTCCTACCTTTTGATGTTGCGACGAAAACGAAAACTGAATTGAGAAATACGAAGAAATGGGGGATCCAATGTGACATTTCCGGTCGATTTCTTGAATCACTTTTTTTTTAATGAAACAACACTAAAACTTCACTTTAATCTGAAACAAAAAAAAAGAGAAAAAAATTAATTTTTAAATTCAATTTAGACTCTGAAACGTATTAATCATTCAAGTTAAATCCCCGATTTGAAATTTCGCCGAGAATATCCCTGAAGATGGTTCTCGACACGATCAGATAAGTGTTTATCGCTTCTCCTAATTTCCATTTAACTCCAACTCGAACTCAACGGGAAGTTTTTAAGAAAAATGGTTTCGAAAAAGATTATTTTTTTATTTTAACATCAACGACTTGTTACAAAACCGGTAAAATACGATAAAATAAGATGTGAAGGAGGATTACGTGGGCGAAAAGAGTCTAGTTCATTGTGAATGAAGTTCGCGAAGGCGACACTTTTCATCCGATTTCGTTAATTCCCGACTTTTCCTCCTCGAGGAAATAAAAAAAAAATAACACGACGAATCGAAACGTTTAACAAAAGAAAACGTGATCCTATTACGAGTTTTCAACAAAATTATTAAAAATTCGTAATCTTTATGAAAAATCCTTTAAATTGAGTCCAAACTCGAGGGGGTTATCTCAAAAAACCACCGAGATATTAAGGTTTAAAAAAAATTTTGACAGTTGATTTTCAATTGTTTTTTAAGTTAACTTTTTTATCCTTTAAGATAATGTAATCGTGTTTGGGCTCATTTTAAAGGATTTTTTAAGCAGATTAAGAATCTTTAAGAAAATTTTAAATAAACAAATTTTGTTTTTGTTTCAAATAACCCACTTGAGACTAAAAGCTCTAAAAGATTGTAAATCCTCCCGTCGACGAAGTCGCCGAGAAACAAAAGAAATAAAAAACAACTTCGAAAATCGAAAAGTTATCCATCCTCCTCCGGGATTAAATAAATCAATCCAAATGAAAAGTTTAAAATGTTTTATCCGAGACGTTTTAGAATCGATATTAATTCGGGGAATTGAAACAAATCGGTTACAATGTTAATTTCTAATCTCAACGCGTCCTCGATTATTATTACCGCAACCCGCCCGTCGATAATTACCGATTTGTGTTTCACACTCGTCATCGATGACGACGATATGGGACCGCTGTGTCAACGTAAGAGGGTAATTAATTCAACCCTCAATCAATAGTTGTTCGTTTCAATTTAAATGATTAATTGGTTACATTCGCTAATAAATCAATTATTTAAATTAGATAAAAGAATGTTAAAATCGGATTCGCCACGAAAAATCCTTTAAAACGAGCCCAAACACGACGGGGTTATCTCCAAAAACGGCCGAGATAGGATAGTTTAAAAAATAATTTGACACATGTCATTTTGACAGGTTTTGACAGGTAGGAAATTAAAAATCCTTTAAAATGAGTATAAACACGATGGGGTTATCTCAAAAAATAAAAAAGTTATGAGCTAAAAATGAATTAAAAACAAACGAAAATCAGCTGTCAAAATATTTTTTAAATCGACATATCTCCGTTGTTTTTAAAGATAACCCCATCGAGTTTGGACTCATTTTAAAGGGGTTTTAATGGAGATTGAGAATTTTTAAGAAAATTTATTAAAAAAATATCGTTAATAAATCAATTATTTAAATTAGATAAAATAAAAATTTCAAAAATTGATGTTTTAATCAAATCGGATTTGCCATGAAAAATCCTTTAAAATGAGCCCAAACTCGATCCAAAAACAACCGAGATATGATAGTTTAAAAAATAATTTGACACATGTCATTTTAACAGGTTTTGACAGGTAGAAAATT
Source organism: Onthophagus taurus (assembly GCF_000648695.1). Taxonomy (NCBI): domain Eukaryota; kingdom Metazoa; phylum Arthropoda; class Insecta; order Coleoptera; family Scarabaeidae; genus Onthophagus; species Onthophagus taurus. The sequence goes on along the minus strand of NW_019280659.1, from coordinate 16,255 downwards.
AAAAATCCTTTAAAATGAGTATAAACATGATGGGGTTATCTCAAAAAATGAAAAAGTTATGAACTAAAAATGAATTAAAAACAAACGAAAATCGGCTGTCAAAATGTTTTTTAAATCGACGTATCTTCGTTGTTTTTAAAGATAACCCCATCGAGTTTGGACTCATTTTAAAGGGGTTTTAATGGAGATTGAGAATTTTTAAGAAAATTTATTAAAAAAATATCGTTAATAAATCAATTATTTAAATTAGATAAAATAAAAATTTCAAAAATTGATGTTTTAATCAAATCGGATTTGCCATGAAAAATCCTTTAAAATGAGCCCAAACTCGATCCAAAAACAACCGAGATATGATAGTTTAAAAAATAATTTGACACATGTCATTTTAACAGGTTTTGACAGGTAGAAAATTAAAAATCCTTTAAAATGAGTATAAACATGATGGGGTTATCTCAAAAAATGAAAAAGTTATGAACTAAAAATGAATTAAAAACAAACGAAAATCGGCTGTCAAAATGTTTTTTAAATCGACGTATCTTCGTTGTTTTTAAAGATAACCCCGTCGAGTTTGGACTCATTTTAAAGGGTTTTTAATGAAGATTAAGAATTTTTAAGAAAATTAATTAAAAAAATATCGTTAATAACTCAATTATTTAAATTAGATAAAATAAAAATTTCAAAAATTGATGTTTTAATCAAATCGAATTTGCCACGAAAAATCCTTTAAAACGAGCCCAAACTCGATGGGGTTATCTCCAAAAACGACCGAGATATGATAGTTTAAAAAATAATTTGACACATGTCATTTTGACAGGCTTTGACAGGTAGGAAATTAAAAATCCTTTAAAATGAGTATAAACACGATGGGGTTATCTCAAAAAATAAAAAAGTTATGAGCTAAAAATGAATTAAAAACAAACGAAAATCAGCTGTCAAAATGTTTTTTAAATGGACGTATCTTCGTTGTTTTTAAAGAAAACCCCATCGAGTTTGGACTCATTTTAAAGCATTTAATTTCAGTTATCTTCAAAAAAAAGAAAATGCGAAATTGTCACTTTTTCCGCCATCTTGAATTAACATCTTCGCCATTTTTAAAGATAACCCCGTCGTGTTTGGGCTCATTGTAGAGCATTTTTCGTTCTCTTTCCGAAAATATTAATATTTTACTCAAAAAAATCGATCGGGAAATATTGGTGTAGGTTGAAATCGAAAATAACAAATTTTAATTAATATTTTTGCAATCACAATCAAAAATCCTTTAAAATGAGCCCAAACACGACGGGGTTATCTCAAAAATTACTTTATATACAAACCGGAAATGAACGGAAAATTGATTGTTTCGGGTTGCCATGGTTACCGCGTTGTAGGAAATTAAAAATCCTTTAAAATGAGTATAAACATGATGGGGTTATCTCAACAAATAAAAAAGTTACAAGCTAAAAATGAATTAAAAACAAATGAAAATCGGCTGTCAAAATATTTTTTAAATCAACATATCTTCGCCATTTTTAAAGATAATCCCGTCGTGTTTGGGCTCATTTTAAAGCATTTTTCGTTCTCTTTCCAAAAATATTAATATTTTACTCAAAAAAATCGATCGGGAAATATTGGTGTAGGTTAAAATCGAAAATAACAAATTTTAATTAATATTTTTGCAATCACAATCAAAAATCCTTTAAAATGAGCCCAAACACGACGGGGTTATCTCAAAAATTACTCGATATGTAAACCGGAAATGAACGCAAAGATTGATTGTTTCGGGTTGCCATGNTGGCCCATTCTATGACTGTACCAAATTGCATCGAAATCGGTGAGACACAGTTGTGACACTTCCCTTGTCAGCTGTTTTTAAAGATAACCCCATCGTGTTTGGACTCATTTTGAAGCATTTTTAATACAGATCAAAATTTTATTGCAAAATTCAAGTTTATTCGATTTTTAATTTTCTTTAATATCTTAAACAGTTTCTTTAATTAAAAATTCGTTATCGCAATAAAAAATGCTTTAAAATGAGCCCAAACACAAATAAGTTATTTGAAAAAACAAAAAAGTTAATTTCAAACTTGTCAAAATGACATCTGTCAAATTATTTCTTTCAACAATCACATCTCGGTTATTTTTAAAGATAACCCCATCGTGTTTAGACTCATTTTAAAGCATTTTTAATATCGATTAAGATTTTATTATAATATTTGAAATTTTAAGATATTAATTAAAAAAAAATAAAAATCGAATAATCTTTTCTTTCATTTTATTTAAAAATTCGTAATCTTAATAAAAAACGCTTTAAAATGAGTCCAAACACGACCTAATTATGTTAAGAAATGAAAGAGTTAACCTCAAAACTGTCAACAAAACTTAACCTGTCAAATTTCATAAATAATATAATTCATGAACTTTACGATTTTTTCCTTACATTATCTATAAGAATTAATAAAACAAAAATGTTTATCTCAAAAATTACACGATATATAAACCGGAAGTGAACTCAAAAGTTGGTTATTTCGGGTTGCTATGGTTACCGAGTTGTAATAAATTAAAAATCCTTAAAAATGAGTCCAAGCACGATGGGGTTATCTTAAAAAACAAAAAAGTTACAAACTAAAAATGTGTGAAAAACAATTGAAAATTGGTTGTCAAAATATTTTTTAAATCAACATATCTCAGCTGTTTTTAAAGATAACCCCATCGTGTTTGGACTCATTTTGAAGCATTTTTAATATAGATTAAGATTTTAACACAATAATTTTACTTTATTCCATTTTTAATTTTTTTTTAATAACTTAAATTTTTTCTTTAATTTTAATTAAAAATTCGTAATCGCAATAAAAAATGCTTTAAAATGAGCCCAAACACAAATAAGTTATTTAAAAAAACAAAAAAGTTAACTTCGAACTTGTCAAAGTGACATCTGTCAAATTATTTTTTTAAACAATCATATCTCGGTTATTTTTAAAGATAACCCCATCGTGTTTCGACTCATTTTAAAGTATTTTAAATATAGATTAAGATTTTATTATAATATTTCAACTTTTAAGATATTAATTAAAAAATATTAAAAATCGAATAATCTTTTCTTTCGTTTTATTTAAAAATTCGTAATCTTAATAAAAAACGCTTTGAAATGAGCCTAAACACGACCTAATTATGTTAAGAAATGAAAAAGTTAACCTCAAAACTGTCAACAAAACTTAACCTGTCAAATTTCATAAATAATATAATTCATGAACTTTACGATTTTTTCCTTACATTATCTATAAGGATTAATAAAACAAAAATGTTTATCTCCAAAATTCATCGATGTAGAAACCGGAAGTGATTGGTAAAATGGTTATTTCGTGTTGTCGTTGTTTTCGGATTGTAGAAAATTAAAAATCCTTTAAAATGTATCCAAACTCGGTGGGGTTATCTTCAAAAATAAAGAAGTTATAAACAAAAAATTAATTCTCAAACAATCGACGATCAACTGTCAAAATAATGTTTCAATCGTGATATCTTGGGTGTTTTTAAAGATAACCCCATCGTGTTTGGACTCATTTTGAAGCATTTTTAATATAGATTAAGATTTTATTACAATCATTTTACTTTATTCGATTTTTAATTTTTTTTTAATAACTTAAATTTTAATTAAAAATTCGTAATCGCAGTAAAAAATGCTTTAAAATGAGCCCAAACACAAATAAGTTATTTAAAAACAACAGAACAGTTAACCTCAAACCTGTCAAAGTGACATCTGTCAAATTATTTCTTTAAACAGTCATATCTCGGTTATTTTTAAAGATAACCCCATCGTGTTTGGACTCATTTTAAAGCATTTTCAATCGAGATTAAGATTTTATCATAATATCACAACTTTTAAGAGATCATAAAAAAATTCTTTTTAGTGTAATTTGATTCCGGGCACGTTTCAACCGTGAATCTCAATTACGAATTCGTACTAATTACATTAAATCGTCCCCGATTTCGAACGAGAAACGAAGCGAAACGGGGAGATTTGAACGAGAAAGAGAGATAATGTGAGTGAGTAATTTACACCCCGAGGCGTATTTGGGCGTCGCGATTCTCATATCGGACGCGGGTCACGTGGCGAACCCACCTCCCAAAACCAACTCGAACTCAAGAGAACCTATCGGATTTATAGCACCGGAAGTTCCGCAAATTAATGGCAAATCTGCGTTTTGGATTAACCTTTTTTAGCAGCTATTTTAAAAATATATCTTAATTATTTTCCGGATTAACTCGAATTGTAATTTGGAGTTTCCCAATGATTATTTTTGAGTGTTGCTGTCTAAGATAATAAATTTGATGAATGAACGTTGATGTCGTCGTCGTCGTCTCCATTAGAACTTGAGGAAACGAAACGTATGTCGCGGAGAGTGAGTCACGAAAGAGACGAGGAGGAAAAGGAAGACGACGTCGTTTTCCTTCCGGTGAAATGTATGTCACGTTCCTCCGCTTTTATTAATAATAAAACGGAAAACACCTGCACAAATTCTCGTTGCTACTTAAGATATTATATCTAGATAAGAATTCGAGATAATATCACATTTTCAAAAAATTTAAATCAAATTTTCTAATAAATCAAGTAGAATTTTTTTTTTCGTTCCAAACGAAGTTGTCACGAACACGTATCGACAGGTTGAGTGGTTGATTGCGGGGTAGAATGAAGAGGTGGAGAGCCGATATGGTACCAGGATTCGAAATTAATGCATTTTGATTGGTTATTACACTCCGTATTGGTTTAGAATGTCATCAGTGGATTGGGAATAGAGACAAGGTGGGGAGATAAAGAGATTTAGAGAGAGAGGTTTCTCACTCCGAAAATTTTTTATCCTTTTTATTTTATTTTTTAATTTCTAAAACAATAAGACGCGACTCTATCGATAATTCTATTAAGAGAGCTACGTAGTCGAAATTGTCGGTTCGTTCCCATTTCCGGCGGGGGTTGTTCTTCGTCGTCGTGTATTGCAATTATCTACTGATTAGTAAATTGGGATTTCGGTGAATGGGGTCGCTAATTGAATGCGACAAAGCTCCGACCCAAAATCAGATTTACAAATGGAGCTTTGTCTCTACACTCTCTCTCACTATGTTCTGTTATTGCCCCCGTTCCACGCCGCCTCCTTCTGGGGTACAACTACCACTATCTACATACCCGCTAAAATCCCGGCACCAATTATATCGTTCAGGGTTGGTTAAATTCTTATCTAATACACACTGGGTTACGCAAATACGCTACGTTAAAATCAATTCATCGCGAGTTAGATGTAATTCGGTCAATATAACAGATTAAAATATTAATTTTACATTAAAAGTGCCGTACTGTTCAGAGGGAAATTAAAATTGCGTTATTTTAAAAAAATTTACTAATAAAACTTGTTTATAATTTAATTCTAAATAAATATTGTTTATAAAANACCACGTTGTAGGAAATTAAAAATCCTTTAAAATGAGTATAAACACGATGGGGTTATCTCAAAAAATAAAAAAGTTATGAGCTAAAAATGAATTAAAAACAAATGAAAATCGGCTGTCAAAATATTTTTTAAATTGAGATATCTCGGTTGTTTTTTAAGATAACCACATCGAGTTTGGACTCATTTTAAAGCATTTTTAATCTAGATTTCGAATTTGTATTGGAATTGTAATAAAAAATTCTTTTGTTTTGATTACTTTTTAATATAATTTTTTTCTAAATAATTTTATTGGCGAATATATTCACTTTTTCATTGAGTTCTTTAAATTAATAAAAAAATCTTATTTTTAAAATTACTTGATAAAAAACCGGAAGTGAGCGAACAAAATTGGCGATTTTATGTTGGTATGATTACTAAGTTGTGGGAAATTAAAAATCCTTTAAAATGAGTCCAAACACGACTAGATTATCTTAACAAATAAAAAAGTTACAATGGTAAAAATGAATTAAGAACAATTGAATATCGCCTGTCAAAATATTTTTTAAATTGAGATATCTCGGTTGTTTTTAAAGATAACCCCATCGAGTTTGGACTCATTTTAAAGCATTTTTAATGGAGATTAAGAATTTTTAAGAAAATTTAATAATTTGTTGAATTAATCAATTCTTCTTTTAATTAAATTTATTTAATTCCCCATAAAACGTAGTAATAATAACATTGTAACTTAATACATTTACATACAATTTCAGTTACGCCCGAAAAGCAATAACCCCATTTTATACCCCCCACCACCATTAAACCTCGAATCGCTTAATAATAAACGATTTTATGCACCTTCTCGTGTCGTAAATTGGAATTAACGCGAAACCATCACTTTTAATTACGTTCTCCAAGTTAAAATCGTCCCCATTAAAACCTATTTATCTTTATATAGATCTCAAACTTTATTTGTTAATCAATCCGAATTAACTAAAATTAGAATCTACGCCAAAAATGCTTTAAAATGAGTCCAAACGCGACGGGGTTATCTCTAAAAACAAGCGAGTTATGAATAATTAAAAAATACTTTGACAGGTGATTCTCAATTGTTTTAAAAAATTTTTTTTGAGATAACCCCGTCGTGTTTGGGCTCATTTTAAAGGATTTTCGATGTAGATTAAGAATTTTTAATAAAAAATGTAAATTTTTTATTTTTTTATCAACAAAAAATCAATTTCTTATTTTTTTTGGTAATAAACAAATCAAATTTGGAACCATAGCTACGTAAGTGGAAAATTAAGGGAAGGAACAACTTGGAACTTCACGGATTGCTTAAACGACTCGAACTCACTCGGATTAAACAGTTCCTTGCGGGTGAAAGCAATAAAACTGACTAAGTTTGGGCCATCAACTAAAATACGGATTGTTCCTGGGAAAGGGAGAAAGAGATGAAAAGTTTTATTAAGCATAAAAAGAAATTATTAAATAAAATCGAATTTCGAAGAGGTTAAAAAATTTTAATTAAAAATTCTTAATCTTGGCGAGAAATGCTTTAAAATGAGTCCAAACACGATGAGGTTACCTTAAAATACAAAAAGTTAACCTCAAACCTGTCAAAATTAAATCCGTCAAATTATTTCTTAAACAATCATCTCTCGGTTATTTTTAAAGATAACCCAATTGTGTTTGGACTCATTTTGAAGCATTTTTAATATACATTAAGATTTTATTATAATAATTCAAGATTTATGATATTAAAAAAAAATAAAAGTCCAACAAATTTTTCTTTAATTTTCACTAAAAATTCGTAATCTCAGTAAAAAATGCTTTAATATGAGCCCAAACACGACTTAGTTATGTTAAGAAATGAAAAAGTTAACCTCAAACCTGTCAAAATTAAATCTGTCAAATTATTTTTTAAACAGTCATATCTTGGGTGTTTTTAAAGATAACCCAATTGTGTTTGGACTCATTTTGAAGCATTTTTAATATAGATTAAGATTTTATTATAATATTTCAACTTTTAAGATATTAATTAAAAACAATTAAGAATCGAATAATCTTTTCTTTAATTTTAATTAAAAATTCGTAATCTCAACAAAAAATGCTTTAAAATGAGCCCAAACACGACCTAATTATGTTAAGAAATGAAAAAGTTAACCTCAAAACTGTCAACAAAACTTAACCTGTCAAATTTCATAAATAATATAATTCGTGAACTTTACGATTTTTTTCTTACATTATCTATAAGGATTAATAAAACAAAAATGTTTACCTCAAAAATTACACGATATATAAACCGGAAGTGAACTCAAAAGTTGGTTATTTCGGGTTGCTATGGTTACCGAGTTGTAATAAATTAAAAATCCTAAAAAATGAGTCCAAACACGATGGGGTTATCTTAAAAAACAAAAAAGTTACAAACTAAAAATGTGTGAAAAACAATTGAAAATTGGTTGTCAAAATATTTTCTAAATCGACATATCTCACAAGGGAAGTGTCACAACTGTGTCTCACCGATTTCGATGCAATTTGGTACAGTCATAGAATGGGCCAAAATAAGGTTCGTACATTTTTTTATACGTGCGGTAAAAGCCCCTGGGGCGAGTTATAGGGGTTGAAAGTTTGGANTGTCTTAAATCGCATTTTACATTAAAAGTACCGTACTATTCAGAGGGAAATTAAAATTGCGTTATTTTAAAAAATGTTATTAATAAAAGTTGTTTATAATTTAATTTTAAACGAATATTGTTAATAAAAAATTTCGATTCTATAAACAATTATTGAGATAACCGCAAAAATGTCAATTTGTGTTAGTGTAGAGCGCCACCTAGTGGATTTATCGAAAATTTTTATTAAAATAATCGATTTTAAATCGCATTTTGAACAAATTTTATTCGAAACATTTTTCGATAAAAACAAATTGCATTTTACATTAAAAGTGCCGTACTGTTCAGAGGGAAATTAAAATTGCGTTATTTTAAAAAATTTTACTAATAAAATTTGTTTATAATTTAATTCTAAATAAATATTGTTTATAAAAAATTTCGATTCGATCAATAATTACTGAAATAACCTCAAAATTGTTAATTTGTGTTAGTGTAGAGCGCCACCTGGTGGATTTATCGAAAATTTTTATTAAAATAATCGATTCTAAATCGCACTTTGAACAAATTTTATTCGAAACATTTTTCGATAAAAATAAATTGCATTTGACAATAAAAGTACCGTACTGTTCAGAGGGAAATTAAAATTGCGCTATTCTCAAAAATGTTATTAATAAAAGTTGTTTGTAATTTAATTCTACACAAATGTTGTTTATAAAAAATTTCGATTCGATCAATAATTATTGAGATAACCTCAAAATTGTTAATTTGTGTTAGTGTAGAGCGCCACCTGGTGGATTTATCGAAAATTTTTATTAAAATAATCGATTCTAAATCGCATTTTGAACAAATTTTATTCGAAACATTTTTCGATAAAAACAATAATAACTTTGAAATGTCTTAAATTGCATTTGACATAAAAGTAACGTACTATTCAGAGGGAAATTAAAATTGCGTTATTTTAAAAAATGTTATTAATAAAAGTTGTTTATAATTTAATTCTAAACGAATGTTGTTTATAAAAAATTTCGATTCGATCAATAATTATTGAGATAACCTCAAAAATGTCAATTTGTATTAGTGTAGAGCGCCACCTTGTGGATTTATCGAAAATTTTCATTAAAATAATCGATTCTAAATCGCATTTTGAACAAATCTTATTCGAAACATTTTTCGATAAAAACAATAATAACTTTGAAATGTCTTAAATCGCATTTTGCATTAAAAGTACCGTACTGTTCAGAGGGAAATTAAAATTGCGTTATTTTAAAAAATGTTATTAATAAAAGTTGTTTGTAATTTAATTCTAAACGAATGTTGTTTATAAAAAATTTCGATTCGATCAATAATTATTGAGATAACCTCAAAAATGTCAATTTGTGTTAGTGTAGAGCGCCACCTGGTGGATTTATCGAAAATTTTCATTAAAATAATCGATTCTAAATCGCATTTTGAACAAATTTTATTCGAAACATTTTTCGATAAAAACAAATTGCATTTGACAATAAAAGTAACGTACTATTCAGAGGGAAATTAAAATTGCGTTATTTTAAAAAATTTTACTAATAAAAGTTGTTTGTAATTTAATACTACACAAATATTGTTTATAAAAAATTTCGATTCGATCAATAATAATTGAGATAACCTCAAAAATGTCAATTTGTGTTGCTGTAGAGCGCCACCTGGTGGATTAATCGAAAATTTTTATTAAAATAATCGATTCTAAATGGTATTTGGAACAAATTTTATTCGAAACATTTTTCGATAAAACCAGTAATAACTTTGAAATGTCTTAAATTGCATTTGACATTAAAAGTACCATACTGTTCAGAGGGAAATTAAAATTACGCCATTTTAAAAAATGTTATTAATAAAACTTGTTTATAATTTAATTCTAAACGAATGTTGTTTATAAAAAATTTCGATTCAATCAAAAATTATTGAAATAACCTCAAAAATGTCAATTTGTGTTAGTGTAGAGCGCCACCTGGTAGATTAATCGAAAATTTTTATTAAAATAATCGATTCTAAATCGCATTTGGAAGAAATTTTATTCGAAACATTTTTCGATAAAAACAAATTGCGTTTGACAATATAAGTAACTTACTATTCAGAGGGAAATTAAAACTTCCCCATTTTGAAAAATTTTATTAATGAAAGTTGTTTGTAATTTAATTCTACACAAATATTGTTAATAAAATATTTCGATTCGATCAATAATTATTGAGATAACCTCAAAAATGTCAATTTGTGTTAATATAGAGCGCCACCTGGTGGATTAATCGAAAATTTTCATTAAAATAATCGATTCTAAATCGCATTTTGAACAAATTTTATTCGAAACATTTTTCGATAAAAGCAATAATAACTTTGATATGTCTTAAAAGTAACATACTATTCAGAGGGAAATTAAAATTGCGTTATTTTAAAAAATGTTATTAACAAAAGTTGTTTGTATTTTAATTCTAAATAAAAATTGTTTATAAAAAATTTCGATTCGACCAATACTTATTGAGATAACCTCAAAAATGTCAATTTGTGTTAATATAGAGCGCCACCTGGTGGATTTATCGAAAATTTTTATTAAAATAATCGATTCTAAATCGCATTTTGAACAAATTTTATTCGAAACATTTTTCGATAAAAACAAATTGCATTTGACAATAAAAGTAACGTACTATTCAGAGGGAAATTAAAATTTCCCCATTTTGAAAAATTTTATTAATGAAAGTTGTTTGTAATTTAATTCTACACAAATATTGTTTATAAAAAATTTCGATTCGATCAATAATTATTGAGATAACCTCAAAAAAATGTCAATTTGTGTTAGTGTAGAGCGCCACCTGGTGGGTTAATCGAAAATTTTTATTAAAGTAATCGATTCTAAATCGCATTTTGAACAAATTTTATTCGGAACATTTTTCGATAAAAACAATAATAACTTTGAAATGTTTTAAATTGCATTTGACATTAAAAGTACCGTACTGTTCAGAGGGAAATTAAAATTGCGTTATTTTAAAAAATTTTATTAATAAAAGTTGTTTGTAATTTAATTCTAAATGAATGTTGTTTATAAAAAATTTCGATTCGATCAATAATTATTAAAATAACCTCAAAAATGTCAATTTGTGTTAATATAGAGCGCCACCTGGTGGATTTATCGAAAATTTTTATTAAAATAATCGATTCTAAATCGCATTTTGAACAAATTTTATTCGAAACATTTTTCGATAAAAACAAATTGCATTTGACAATAAAAGTAACGTACTATTCAGAGGGAAATTAAAATTGCGTTATTTTGAAAAATTGTATTAATAAAAGTTGTTTGTAATTTAATTCTAAATAAATATTGTTTATAAAAAATTTCGATTCGATCAATAATTATTGAGATAACTTCAAAAATGTGAATTTGCGTTAGTGTAGAGCGTCACCTGGTGGATTAATCGAAAATTTGTATTAAAATAATCGATTCTAAATCGCATTTTGAACAAATTTTATTCGAAACATTTTTCGATAAAAACAAATTGCATTTGACAATAAAAGTAACATACTATTCAGAGGGAAATTAAAATTGCGTTATTTTAAAAAATGTTATTAACAAAAGTTGTTTGTATTTTAATTCTAAATAAAAATTGTTTATAAAAAATTTCGATTCGACCAATACTTATTGAGATAACCTCAAAAATGTCAATTTGTGTTAATATAGAGCGCCACCTGGTGGGTTAATCGAAATTTTTTATTAAAATAATCGATTCTAAATCGCATTTTGAACAAATTTTATTCGAAACATTTTTCGATAAAAGCAATAATAACTTTGAAATGTTTTAAATTGCATTTGACATTAAAAGTACCATACTGTTCAGAGGGAAATTAAAATTGCGTTATTTTAAAAAATGTTATTAATAAAACTTGTTTATAATTTAATTCTAAACGAATGTTGTTTATAAAAAATTTCGATTCGATCAATAATTATTGAGATAACCTCAAAAATGTTAATATATGTTAGTGTAGAGCGCCACCCGGTGGATTAATCGAAAATTTTTATTAAAATAATCGATTCTAAATCGCATTTTGAACAAATTTTATTCGAAACATTTTTCGATAAAAACAATAATAACTTAGAAATGTCTTAAATTGTATATAACAATAAAAGTAACGTACTATTCAGAGGGAAATTAAAATTGCGTTATTTTAAAAAATGTTATTAATAAAAGTTGTTTGTAATTTAATTCTAAACGAATGTCGTTTATAAAAAATTTCGATTCGATCAATAATTATTGAGATAACCTCAAAAATGTTAATTTGTGTTAGTGTAGAGCGCCACCTGGTGGATTAATCGAAATTTTTTATTAAAATAATCGATTCTAAATCGCATTTTGAACAAATTTTATTCGAAACATTTTTCGATAAAAACAATAATAACTTTGAAATGTCTTAAATTGCATTTGACATTAAAGATACTGTACTATTCAGAGGGAAATTAAAATTGCGTTATTTTGAAAAATGTTATTAATAAAAGTTGTTTATAATTTAATTCTAAACGAATATTGTTAATAAAAAATTTCGATTCTATAAACAATTATTGAGATAACCTCAAAAATGTCAATTTGTGAAAATTGAAGATAATATCATGAAATTCATTATTTCAGACTTTTAATATATTCTAACGTTTTTAAAAAAACGTTATTAAACATCGATTTAAAACCCTATTTATCGCAATAACAATAAAAATTGTTAATGTATCACATATATCTCGAAAAATTGAGATACTTTTGTTTAATTTTCGTCTAAAATAGGTGGTTTTTGATATCAAATCGAAAATCTTTTTTATTCAAATAGTGACTTCAGTGATTCTCTCATATCATACGCAGACTCTGCACCTTTTACATACATACTCGATATGTCGGTCTGTTATGCACTGTACAATTACTGACCTAGTTCTTGCATCAAGAGTTTTATATTGATCCCTTGCTTTATCATCCATACCATTTAACTTACAACAGTAACCGCTTTTTACAACCTTTTTCGTCTAATAAAAGTTGACACGAAACANTATTCAGAGGGAAATTAAAATTGCGTTATTTTAAAAAATGTTATTAATAAAAGTTGTTTGTAATTTAATTCTAAACGAATGTCGTTTATAAAAAATTTCGATTCGACCAATAATTATTGAGATAACCTCAAAAATGTCAATTTGTGTTAGTGTAGAGCGCCACCTGGTGGATTAATCGAAAATTTTTATTAAAATAATCGATTCTAAATCGCGTTTTGAACAAATTTTATTCGAAACATTTTTCGATAAAAACAATAATAACTTTGAAATTTCTTAAATTGTATTTGATAATAAAAGTAACATACTATTCAGAGAGAAATTAAAATTGCGTTATTTTAAAAAATTTTATTAATAAAAGTTGTTTGTAATTTAATTCTAAACGAATGTTGTTTATAAAAAATTTCGATTCGATCAATAATTATTGAAATAACCTCAAAAATGTCAATTTGGGTTAGTATAGAGCGCCCCACCTGGTGGAGTAATCGAAATTTTTTATTAAAATAATCGATTCTAAATCGCATTTTGAACAAATGTTATTCGAAACATTTTTCGATAAAAACAATAATTACTTTGAAATGTTTTAAAGTGCATTTGACATAAAAAGTACCGTACTATTCAGAGGGAAATTAAAATTGCCCCATTTTGAGAAATGTTATTAATAAAAGTTGTTTGTAATTTAATTCTACACAAATATTATTTATAAAAAATTTCGATTTGATCAATAATTATTGAGATAACCTCAAAAATGTCAATTTGTGTTAGTGTAGTGCGCCACCTGGTGCAGTAATCGAAATTTTTTATTAAAATAATCGATTCTAAATCGCATTTTGAACAAATTTTATTCGAAACATTTTTCGATAAAAACTTTGAAATGTTTTAAATTGCATTTGACATAAAAAGTACCGTACTGTTCAGAGGGAATTTAAAATTGCGCCATTTTGAAAAATTTTATTAATGAAAGTTGTTTGTAATTTAATTCTACACAAATATTGTTTATAGAACGTTTCGATTCGATCAATAATTATTGAGATAACCTCAAAAATGTCAATTTGTGTTAGTGTAGAGTGCCACCTGGTGGATTAATCGAAAATTTTTATTAAAATAATCGATTCTAAATCGCATTTTAAACAAATTTTATTCGAAACATTTTTCGATAAAAACAATAATAACTTTGGAATGTTTTAAATTACATTTGACATAAAAACTACCGTACTGTTCAGAGGGAAATTAAAATTGCATTACGTATTTTAAAAAATTAATTTATATCTTAAATTAAAGTTCGAAGTCTCTTTTTTAAAATGATGTATAAAAATTAATATGTTAATAATCTAAAAAGTTCTAAAACGGATTAAAATTAAAAGTTTAATTTTTGGGTTAATTTGAGAATTATTAGAAAATTTAAAAAATCGCTCTATCTTTATTTTTGGAGATAAAGCAATGATTTATATCTTAAATTAAAGATCGAAATCTCTATTTTAAATTGATGTATAAAAATTAATATGTTGATTATCAAAAAAATTCTGAAACGGATTAAAATTAAAAGTTGTAATTTTTGGGTGAATTTGAGAATTATTAGAAAATTTAAAAAATCGCTCTATCTTTATTTTTGGNGTGATTCTCTCATATCATACGCAGACTCTGCACCTTTTACATACATACTCGATATGTCGGTCTGTTATGCACTGTACAATTACTGACCTAGTTCTTGCATCAAGAGTTTTATATTGATCCCTTGCTTTATCATCCATACCATTTAACTTACAACAGTAACCGTTTTTTTCAACCTTTTTCGTCTAATAAAAGTTGACACGAAACAAGAGCTGTTAAAAACAGTTTACAACAGTATTTTACTTATTACTCGGCGTCACACACACTTAATGTTGCCAACTTAAAAAACTCTTTATTGGATTGTAATGTATTATTATTATTATTATTATTATGATTAAAACGCTTTTGATATCTACTATCAAGTATGTAATTAATTTCGTAAATTATGAGGGGTTCTAATTTCGCGGAAATTCCCCCGCGTTTCGGTGACAGATTAGGGCAATTAGAGCTTATACAGGGGTGACACGAAAAAGGATCACAAATACATATTACAATTTGAATTAAATTTATTTTATAAGCACCAACATCGATAATTAAAAAAAAATTACATCAATTATAATCTCTTTATGTTTTTCGATCCATCATCGTTGAAATCAACAACCCCACGGCGAAATCTTTCCGATCCTCCATCGAGTCGTCGTCTCCGAAATCTTTCCCTTCCTTCAAAATTTCTTTTTTCGTCGCGTTGTACAATAAGAATTTCTTCCGTTCCTCCCTTAAAGCTTTGTCTTTTTGCTCGGCTTTATCCTCTAAAATATAAGCGGCTTCGCGTAAAAACGCGGCCCCCGCCAAAAAGTCGGTTGGTGGTAAAGGGGGCGGCGGCGGCGGGGGGTGATGTTGTAAAATACTTAAACTGGCGTCCTCGTCGTCCAATAATTCAGCGCTGGTGTGTTCGATGTCGTCGATCAAATGTGGCAAATCGATTGATGCCAAATAACGGGCTAAAACTCGGTCTCGATGTCGGCCGGGAATTAAACGGAAAGGGTATTCCGGGGGTAGGGTTGAAGGTGGTAAAGGTTTGTCGCCGATTCGACCACGTTTTGGATGTTTTTGACCTGACATTTTTTTTTTTTAGATTTTGACAGTTTTTAATTTAATTTAAATGACATTTGATTTATTTTTTTTAGGTTAGTTTTTAACACGATTTTTTTCCTATACATTTGATAACATCAAAATATATAACCTTCGATAGCTCAGTTGGTAGAGCGGTGGACTGTAGAGGTTATAATAAGCTGATATCCATAGGTCGCTGGTTCAAATCCGGCTCGAAGGAATTTTTTTTTTTGTAAAAATAACCCTATATCCTCTTATAAATACATAATTAAAGTGAAATTAAGATAATTGTTTCAATTTGTGTCCAAACACCATAGGGTTATCTTTAAAACCTTAAGATATAAATCATTGCTTTATCTCCAAAAATAAAGATAGAGCGATTTTTTAAATTTTCTAATAATTCTCAAATTCACCCAAAAATTACAACTTTTAATTTTAATCCGTTTCAGAACTTTTTTGATAATCAACATATTAATTTTTATACATCAATTCAAAATAGAGATTTCGAACTTTAATTTAAGATATAAATCATTGCTTTA
>NW_019280658.1:101644-114212 GCF_000648695.1 Onthophagus taurus | reverse complement strand
GGGTCTCCGAGGACGACTATCGCTCGCCCGTTACCCCACACCGGCGTCGTGTAGCCTGCCGAATTCAGATTTCTTTCAAATACTTTACTCGCTCCAAAAAAATTGGAATAATTTTATTTTCCAAAACTATTATCGGAATTCGACATACAGATTTATTGCGCACAATTCAGTGCACAACGCGTTGAAATCCGTCCAGCCGTTTTCGAAATAACAGCATCCCCTTTAACCGCGAAAATTCGCGAAACTATACAAAATATGAAAAAAATAAAATATGCCTCGCATTCTGAACATATTAGGGTATCACCTGTTGAAACACCAAATTTTTTCGTCTTATCTACGGAAGTCTCAAAAATCGGGTGTTTTTTATGTTTATCTCGCTATAAAAAAAAAACTGAGGAGCCAAATATTTTCAAATTCATGTTAATATAGTAGAAATGATCAGTGATTATAACAAAGTTTACCGCAAATTTTTTCATTGATCGGATGTGAAAATATCGATCTCTAAACAGACGGCAAGCAATTTTATGCGTGTATCTGCTGGATACATGCGCGCCTAACGGAAGGTTAAATTCGGTTAAATCGTTGTCGTTGCCGCCGCACGAATTGCGCGTTAAAACGGGAGTGGTCGCATTAATATTAATAAATTTGGATTTGGACGACGGTCTCTGCAACTTCACCAGACTGAAAGTTTTAAGGATGTGTGATCATCTATTGGAATAGGAGATTTTTAACCTGGGTCTGTAGAAACAACGTCATGAGAATCGCGAAAGTAAAAGTGCAAGTGAAAGATTCAACGTTACCGAGGCCTATGACGCGATTCCAATTTTCGGTTCGTCTTGCGTTCGCAATGACGATAAATAAAGCGCAAGGACAAACGTTTTCGAAAGTACCCGTTTATTTGAAAGAGCCCTGCTTCGCTCACGGGCAGTACAGTCGTGTTCACGGGAAATGCGTACCGAAGGTCAAGAGCTGTTGTGAGATCCGACATGCCGTTTACCTGCTCGGAACCGACACAACTCCCTTCTCCACGAGCTTCGTGTGTGCTCAGCTCAGCTCGTTTAGCCAGCGGCATGTCTGATCTCACAACAGCTCTTGACCTTCGGTACGCATTTCCCGTCAACACGACTGTACGTCGCATGCTCGACGGTCGGTCGATACGACGATTTATATTTTCACATCGAAAACGGCGTTAAACAAGGGGCGTTTAAATACCGAAACGGAAGGAAGGGGATAAATAAATAAAATAAGTTATTTCAGATGCGTATTTTTTGCGATCTACCATGTACAAAGATCCATACGCAAACTTTAGACACACTTGGAATCAGTATAGGACACGTTGGAGCAGTTGAAAGCCTTTAGACATACTTGGAATCAGTTTATAATATTAATATTTCAAATATTTTATTTTATTTTCTAAAATAAATTTTATTTAACTCATTTACTTTATTTTCGTATTTTCGGGAGAAAATTATAATCAGAGCCGCGACGTTGTCGGGCAACTCATTGACGGCTCGTCGCCTTACGGTAGAGACTTGGGCCACATCACGCCACATATAGCGGTCAGCCGGTTTTAATTTGGTATCGAGCGTTCAATAGAGTAGTCACGAATTTATATTCCCTATATTTTCTACAGTTTTTCTGGGAATTAATTTCCTAGCTTTGTTGTCTGGTTGTTTATTTTATACCGAAAATTTGGAATCCATAGCAAACGTTGCCGAATCTTTAAACAATGATTCCAAATGCACTGTAGAATACAAAGAATTATTGCAAAATCCATATTTAAAAGAAAATTTGCTATACATTAAAACGAACTTTGTACCTATAAATAACGGCATCAAATATTTTGAGGAATTGGGCATAAAACTGGAGGAGTCAGTAAATAAATTAAAAGGAAATAGAAAGAGTACCAGGGGAATTTTCTTATCGTTTAACCTTTATGTGACTGGTAAATAAAACACCGCCTAATGACAAGAATAGTATCCGGGTACTAGATACGAAAAATCTTACTGTTTGATATTGCAATCGTTTTGTACCACCTATAGTTTTCAAAAAAAAAACTTCATTTAACATATCATAAGTAAACATTTATGTATTTAGTCCTGTTTATAAACGTGTTCGGACTTGATTCTCATCTACACGTGCAACGGAAACTCGTCAGATCAGGTCTTCGTTTATTCTATTGTGATATCTTAAACATGGTACATCGTAAATAACTATAGTTATAAATATCGTAGTTAAATATCCAAAATTATAAATTTATGTTTATAATATTTTGCTCTACATAATAGTATTGCGGTATTGATAAAAAAATGACAGATACTACCGTTAGATTGCATAAACCAAGGTGTCAAAGGAAATGGTAAGAAAACAGTAAATATAAAATAATAAATATAGTAGTAATATTCACTGAAGGTTAACACCTGACGAGTTTAAAGCGTCTTTAGACGAGTCGTCTGATGAGGAGCCTTTTGTTCCTTCAGATGAAGAGGAATATGTTCCCACAAATTTAGACTTAGAAGCGTCCGATATTGAAGACGAACCCTTGACTGAACAATATGATACGTCAGATGAAAGTGACTACGATGAACACGAAGCGGAATTAGAGCGCTTTTCAAAATCTGCGGTTTTGACTAGCAAAGATGGCATTGTATAGAATAGTGTACCACAACGACAGGCTCAAACAATTAGCCGTAATATTTTGAGAGGTAAAATGGGTGTGACGGCAATAACTTCTACATATACACCAAAGGAGATATTTAGAACTATCATCTCCAACGATATATGTTCCACAATTCATCGAGAAGGTAATGCAAAAGGCTAACTGACAACAGAAAATTATAATACAAATGTTTTGGAAAATTATCAAGGTTGTACTAAAAAACAACCTCAAGTTTTTAAGCCATTTACTCAAGAAGAATTGCATGCGTTTTTAGGAATTCTCATAATTGCTGGCGTTCAGAAGTCAAACAAAGAACATATCACCGAAATGTTGAAAAGCTATTCTTTGCCACTTATTCGAGCGATGTCCCGTATTCGTTTCAAAACGTTTCTATGCCTTTTACGGTTTGACAGACAAACTACTCGTGCTGAACGCGCGAAGACAGACAAAGCCGCTCCATACAAGAAATCTGGAAGTAATGTAACAACGGATATTTTCTTCACAAGTCTTCAATTAATACAGACTCTCAATTCGTGGAAGATGTCTTTAGTAGGAACTGTTAGGAAAAATAAGGCATTTATTCCCTTCAACATTTCACAAACTTTGCATACAGCAAAAATGCAACTATATGTTGCTACGTTCCAAAAAAAACAAGTCAGTTATTCTTCTCTCATTAATGCATATGAGAGGAGAAATTGAGGAGACTGATGTTGCCAAACCTCAAATAATAAAGTATTATAATAAAACTAAGGGGAGTTGATGTAATATATAAAATGTTGGCGGAATATACAGTGAAACGACGTACAAACCGTTGGCTGTTAGCACTTTTGTTCAATATGATTGATATTGCAGGTTTGGCATCGTACATTATCTATCAGGAACATAATCCACAACATAAGTCAACCGATCAGAGAAGAAAATATCTCAAAAGTCTTGCGAATGAGTTATGTGTGCCTGCTATTATTACTCGAAGCAAAATTCCTAAACCAATCGGAAATAATTTAACACGCAGCTCAATTGAATTGGCTTTGGGTCGTCAAATTACAGAAGCAGTCAATGCAACACGAGATGTTGTAAACAGGGATGAGTCTGGACGTATCCAGTGTATTGGACACTGTTATGTCTGTCGGTCAAATTTCCGAAAACAAAGAAAAACACTAAAAGCATGCAGTTCATGCACAAAACCCATTTGTGCCGAACATTCTACATCGAAACCAGTGTGTGATTTTTGCAATAATGGACCTAATTAGTTAATTTGTTATTATTTTTTGTTTGTTCACGTCAATATTTTTTACTGAACTGTTTGGTTATCGTTGCTAATAAAATAATCTTTCTATATTCTGTTTGTGTATTAGAACTTGGGTCACGCACTAAGAGATTTAAAATTGTTCAACATGTTTTTTGAAACTGGAAAAAATTTTAAAAATGCAAAAATCTTTTGACAATGATATATTCCGAGATGTCAAGTAGATTCGTGCACAAAAAATAATATATAAACAAGTTATAAGACATTAAGTACAGAATTAGTACACCGGTACTATTTCAGCCACATAAGGGTTAAATAAAAAAAAATCAATATATGATAGAAATCCGGATTAAAAAACATTGCTGAAATTACATTCTAATAACAATTTAACGTTTGAACATTGAACATTCCAAGTTGTATTCAAATTATTTCAAGTTATTTTTGCGACGTTGAAAGAAACGAAAAATCAAAACGTATAGCATTAACTTGTGAACATTTAGAAGCACTTGTAGTAACAACTTGGAACAAGGATGTGACTTTCTTGTAGATTTTCGTATATTAACTCAGACTTTATTATTATAGCCCTTTATTTCTACATTTAACATTTTATATTTTACACTAATACAACAAAAGGAGCATCTCATGCAACTCAAAGCAAAAACGAAGAAAATAAAAAAAAAAGCAAAACAAAACTTTTACCATTAAATATAATAAATTAGACTGGCATGTTGAGTGCACAAGATATACACCACTAACTCTGCTGTATAGCAGTGTTGCGCGTGGTTTTACAATTTACAACGCCAGCACGCACTGATTAATTAAATAGTTTAAATACTTTAGAAAAACAAAACCAAAATGATAATATTTTTATATTTTATCAATTAAGAAACATAAATACGTATATATATATATATATATATATATATATATATATATACATATATATATGGAAAACAAAAAACAAAAAATCACTCAAATCAAGTTAAATCCAAAATGGCTGAGAGGTTTGTGCCCTTAATAGTTTGAAGCCATGCTCTGATTGAAGATTTAAGGTTGGTTGGACCCAATGACAAACCATTTTCAAGTGCATATCTCATAAACTTATTATATATTTTAGGGGAAAAATACCTGAAGGATCGCTGTCCGACTGTTTTACGCACACGAGTCAACCGCACAGACATGTAATTTTTAGATCTAGTATTCTGTGCATGATCCATATCGCTCAAAAAATATCGCTTTAAATACGGGTAAATAAATAAAATCTATTTCATTCTTTAAAATGATAGAAAATGTTAAATAAAAATTTTAAACAATACAGATTAACAGGAAACGCCCTTTTACATTAACAAATTTTTGTTTTTTTATATAAATTACAATTTTACATAGCGATAAACGCTCTACACTACTGGTTGAGTTTTAGTCGGACAAATCTTACATTGGCCTTTCATTCAACCACTATCGTTAAGTTGCGGCACATCGATGTGCTCGATAGAAGCATGTTACTACTACGCTATAACGCGTTTGCCGTTCTGACAGATGGTGATATCAACAGCCCGAACACGTCGCGGAACCAGAGTAAAGCAGGACGCCCACTGAATCGGTTCGGCTCAGCACGGCCGGCACGGAACGTTCGGTTCGGCAGCGACCACCGCTCACTGAATCGACGGGAATCGACATTTCAGGCAACGCCCGACGTTCACTACCAAACAATCGCTAGTAAAGACAACAGCAACATGTCTTCAAGTTCGTCGTCGAGTTCTTCAGAAGAAGATATTATGATAGCATTGGCTTGCGATGAAATCGAAAAACCACCTCGCAGAATTTGGGTGCATGACATACATCTTAAACAAGAAGTGTATGGGGAATTTTACCATTTGTTCCCTGATCTACTCAAGGATGACGAAATTTTTTTTAAAAATTTTAGGATGTCTAGTGTTAACTTTTACGAACTTGTGCATATATTACCGCTTAAAATGCAGGACACTAATTTTCGGAAATCAATTTCACCTGAAGAGAGATTAGCTGTAACATTGAAGTAAGTACCTATGTATATGTATAAATAGTCTGTGGTATTGTATAGTAATTAAAGCGCCAAGTAAAATACAATATTTATTTTATTTACTTTGCTATAATAATAATAGTATATATAATTAATTTTATTCCTTCCTTTGTTCGTAACTGAACTGCGAATTCGGTAATTGAGTGTAATTGGAGTAGTGGGACCGAAGGAAGGTGGGGTACGGGGGTTGTCAGTGGGAAACGAAGGAAAGGGGGGTGGGTTGTCAGGATCTATACACATTTGTGGAGTTGAGTGAAAGCGAGGCAGCTGTGGTGAAATGTTCGGAAGTGGTTGGGAATGTGTTGGCGCGGGCGTATTTTGTCCGGTAAAATTTTTTAGTTCCTATTGACTTACCAAATTTGAAATTTTATTTTTAATATCAATCTGTAACCGCGGTGAAAACGTGCGGACTGTTTCCTCAATGCAGACAAAAATTTTTTAAATGATCGGGTGTTTTCTTTTTCAATCTCGAGGCCTGCTTATCTTTAAAATAATTTTGTAACACCTGCGTCATCGGTGTATTTCTTGATGAATAAGATGAGGTAGGAGTTGGTGGTGGAGACAAGTCACGAGAAGGTGGCCGCGGTTCTGGCGAAGTAAGTTCCTCTGAAGTACTTTCGTCATCTAATTCAATAGTACTAATTTGTTGGGTTGAAGTTTTTTGTAAATTTGACTTCTGACTCCGTTCGCCAAAATATGGGATCAGAAATGAGATTGTCTCCTCGAACTTCCACTTTTTGACCGGGATAGTGGCATCTCCACTCTTTGTCTGCCTACTTTTTAAAGTCTTTCTAAAGCTGTCTCGAAGAATCTTTATTTGCAGTCGTTTACTAAAATAACATTACTAATAAAATCTGTTATATGCAGAATGCCACATTAGCCTTGATTACTTGACAATGTGCGTAATGTGACAATATTGCAGTAAACAAAATTAATGTGGCATTAAGAATAGTAATAAAAAAATATTATTTTTGACTGGTACAGTAAAAATATTTTCTTTATTTTTAGGTTTCTGGGCTATGGGGACTCTTTTTCGTCAATATCTTTCAGTTATAGATTAGGGGAAACAACTGTGAGATTATTTAACGATTCAACGATTATTTACGACACATGTGAAAAAATATGGTCAACATTAGCACCTATTGTAATGCCTGCTCCAACAACTGAACACTGGCAGAGCATAGAAGAGGGGTTTAGAAATAAATGGAATTACCCAAACTGCGTGGGTGCCATTGATGACAAACACGTTGTTCAGAATTCAACTACTGAATTCAGGATCTCTTTTTTATAATTATAAAAAGGAATTTAGCATTGTTCTACTTGCATTAGTGGATGCTGACTACCGTTTCATCACTGTAGATGTTGGGGCGTATGGGCGCAATAGTGATGGAGGTATTTTTCGTTCTTCACAACTAGGAAAAACACTGATGTCGCAACAATTACTTCTCCCAGCAGATAAAAAACTACCTGAGACAAATACAGTTCTGCCACACGTAATTGTTGGAGATGAGGCATTTCCCTTAATGCCCAACGTAATGAGACCTTATCCAGGAACGCAGATGCTGAATAACGAAGCTATCAAAATTTATAATTATCGGCATAGTAGAGCCAGACGGGTTAGCGAGAATGCTTTTGGTATAATGACTAAAAAGTTTCGAATTTTCTTGAAAAAATTTAATAGCATTTTATGCAGAGCTTGCACTGCTCTGCATAATTATTTGCGTAATGATTCTTGTACTTGGCAGCCAGGCTAATTAGAACAGGAAGTAATGGTCGAAGGTGTTACTAGGTTAGCAAACACAGGAGGAAACTTTCAGAAAGATGCATTGAATATCAGAGACCAATTTAAAGAATACTTTGTGTCAAATCAAGGAAGCGTGCCGTGGCAACTACAACGAATTTATGCAGGAAGGAACAATCAACCATAAATTATATTTTGTTATTTGAATTTACTGAGTAAATACTGTAGTAATTCGGACTGATACGAATATCTGATCCATATCCATTCCAAAAATCTTATTTTCAAAATTTACCCATAATGATAAAGACGTATCTTGTAAAAATAAATTTGAATTATTTTTGGAATAATCTAAGATTGCCAGAACTTGGTCGCTAGGCATTGTGATAAAAAAAATAACATTAAAAAAAATTAGAGTTGAACGGTAGAAGAAGACTACCTAGAAGCATCGTTTTTTGTGAACGAGTTCGATAATGAAAAGCTACTAAAGAAAAAACATAACCCGATACCAAAAGTAAGAAGAAGAAATAACTAAAGTGAATTTGAATTATTAAAAAAAAAACTAGAACTCTAAAAAAATAATTAACCAAGTGAATGGAATTATTTGGGGATTCGAAGTGAACCTTTAAAACATTAACCTTAGAAACAGTAAACAAAATAAAGAAAAACCCGGAAGAAGAAAACTTAAACGATTGATTGGAATTGACATCTAGTGTGAGAGTGAGGAAACACCGAGAATTTAGCAAATGAATTAAAGGATTCGGACATTGAAGCCAAGATAGAAAGAGACGGCCAGTCAGAGCGAGATAGAGACGAAACAAATTAATTACGATAAGTCTTTGATGTTTTTTTTTAATGTTCACTATCAATTTGAATTTGAAGACTTAATTTAATTTTTTTTTGTCTATTAGATTATTCAATATTTAGTATATTCAGTCCGATTTAACACAACATCTATTCTTGATACATGATATAAAATTAAACCTTTATTAAGTAATTAATTAAATAATTTATTAAATTATTATCATTTTTTTTAACCTTAAACAAATTTGTCTTTTGAACTGAACTCACACAAGTGAACCCTGAAAACGAACATTATCTTATAAATACTTCACTGACAATCGTTATCAATACAATTTGGCGCCCAACGACGTGGGGCAATTCAAAAGACAATTTAATAATACAATCGTTATCCTTAGAGTAAAAAACTATATTAATTAAAACTAAAAAATAAATCAATAAATATGTCCGAGAGAAAGACTAGGGGAAGAACTTTATCAAAAACTGACGAAATAGAGAGGGAAGAAAGATCTTTGAGTAGAACCACAACGGGAACTCATGACATCGGAGACACAGGTGAAGAAACAACACCGAAACCTTCAACATCTAAACATAAAAAAGAGGAAGAACAAACAAGTAAAGGTACGTCTATAGAGGAGATGATGATTAAATTTATGGAAGAAAATAGGAGAATAAATGAAGAGAATCAAAAAAGAATCGATGAAAAATTACAAAAATTAAATGAAGAAAATCGAAAAATAAATGAAGAAAAAGAACAAAGAATTTTAGAAGGAATTAACAACAGAAATGAAGAAAATCGAAAAATAAATGAAGAAAAAGAACAAAGAATTTTAGAAGAAATTAACAACAGAAATGAAGAAAATCAAAAGAGATTTATGGAAGGTCAAAAAGTGATAACTGAACGACTTGAATGTATGAATATTAACTTAACTAAATTGTGGAGCGACAATGCAGAATTAAAAAAGAAAAGGATAGATAATGAAATAATTGTTCAAGAAAAAATAAACGAAGTAACAGAACAACAAGACAAAAAACTTGAGGAATTTAGATTAATAACCAATGAAAATATTACACACTTACATAATAGTCAGATGAAGACAAACAACGAATTAAGTTTGATACAAAAAGAAATGGACAATTACAACGAAAAACAAAAGTTAATAGAACAATCTATAAAACAGTTGGATAAGGGAATTTCTAACAACGGAGAGAATGTATTAAAAATTAAAGAACAAACAGAAAATTTAAAAGAGAGGATGATAGAAAATATGGGTTTTCTACAAGAAAAAGAATTAAGGGAGTTAGAAAATTTAAAAAAAGAAATAAGGGAACTTAAACTGAAAAATATGAATTCAATAAATTTAGAATCAACATTACCGTGCTCAATAATAAAACCTGAAATGTGGCAAAAATTTAATGGCAATTTTAATCAATTACATCCTATGACATATTTAAATAATATAATACGCTTGACGCAAGATATCGACGATAATAAAACGGTCATGAACCTTATCAGACTTACATTAACAGAGAAAGCTTTAGAATGGTTTGAAATGGTCTCTGATAAATGCCAAAACGCCGAAGAATTTAAGAGAGAATTCGTACACCAATATTGGAGTAGAAGTCAACAGGACAAACTTCGAATCGAATTACTAACTGGGAAATATCGAGAAGGGTTAAAGAATAGAGAGAACTATGCATGTGAATTATATAACAAATGTAAGCATATTAAAGACCTAGAAGAAAGAAACATAGTATTATATTTATTAAACCATTTTACCATGTCAGACAATAGTACCATTTTATGCCAAAATATAAATACAATAGAAGAATTAATGGAAATCTTACGAAGGTTAGATACATATTCGGTGATGAATCGAAGAGAACAATATAATAATTATAAAGCTAGAACAGATCAAAACTATGTACAATTTAAAAATGATAATAATTATAGATACAAATCTAACCTAAATGATAACAACTATTATAAATTTAACGATTACAATAATTACCACAGAGAAAAACAAAACGGAAACGGCTACAATAAAACTAACCAAAACGAAAATGACTATAGGAATTACAGAAACCACCATAATAACAATAATAATTATAATAACGGAAAAGGTAACTACAATAGATCGGACAGAAATGAATATCATTATCCACGATGGGGAAATCATTACAACGGCCAAACCTTTGGAAATAATCCACCGAATAACAATAAAACGAATCAGGTAAACTTAGTCACTCGAGAAAGTTTTGATAGAAGATGGTACAAAAGAGGTGATGAAAACAACAGAAATTTTAAACATGACGAAATTGTAGCAGACGTTCGCCGTTCAGGAAATGGTGAAGAGAAAAAAAAAATTTCAGATTCAGAATGGTAAAACAGAGAAACGAAACAGATGAGGCTATCACTACGTATAAATTAAATCATTTTATTACTTCTAAATATAAACAAAAATTTTACGATAATCCACATAATTTTTTAGATTTTTCCAATGAAGACAATTTTAAGAATTATAACCTAATCCCTAGCGTTACAATTATGATCCAAAAGATTAAAATTAAAGCCATTATTGATACAGCAGCAGAAATTTCCTTGATACACACAGATATAGTATCCAAATTCAGTGATTTAGATAAAATGTTAGAAAAAATTAAAAAGATTGAAATATATTCAGTAAATAAGAGAAAAATGGGACAAATAACTAATAAACTCTCTACGTTTGTAGAAATAAATATTAAAAATTACTTGATGGAATTTTACTTGTTCGAAGGAATAACTTACGATTGTTTAATTGGTATCGACAATATTAGAAAATTAGAAATGATTTTAAACTTTGAACAGAATCAATTAGAATTAGAAGATAATCAAATAAAGTTTGATTAAGATCATCTATATGGAAATTTTTTAATAGAAGAAAGGAGTAAGAAAAATAAAGGTAATAATGAAAAGAGAGAAAAGATAGAAAGGAATGAAGAAAAAGAGAAAGGTAAAAGAAAGATAAATAATGTTAATAAACGAGAAGTATATGAAAAGGGAAGAAATGATTATGAATTGGATGATTATGAATTAAATGATTATGGAATAAGTGATGAGTTTATAAAATTGGAAGGGCGGGAGGAGAAGTTAAAAAATGAGATTGTTACAGAAGATAATAAAGAGAAATATATAGAATGTTTGTTTGAAGAATTAGAATTAGGAAAAGAATATAAAGAAAAGTTAAAAAGTATAATGTTGGAAAATTCTATTACTTATAATGATAAAATAACTTTTGCAAGAAATTATGAACATAAGATACTAATTGATGATAATCAACCGTTAAATAGTAAACATTATCCGATACCATTCCATTATAGAGAACAAGTTAACTTTGAAATTAATAAATTATTAGAACAACAAATTATTGAAGGATAACAGATAAACGTAGAAAGATAGTAGCCAAATTAATGAAAACTTACGAAGGACCTTATCAAGTGATAAATAAAAATGATAATACTTATGAACTTGTAGATTTGAATACTAATGTAAATATAGGTAAATATCATGTGTCGTTGTTGTGTGAATTTAGGAACAGCTAAGATTTTTTTTTGTTGATGTTTTTGATCAAAAGAAACAAAATCCTGTCGCAAAATAAAAGAAAAAAAATGAATTGAACTAATTTATACCTATTGGTGTAATTATTATTTGTTTCCATCATTCGTATCAAAATAAAATAAAGAGTTGCACTTTTTTAATGGATAATTGTTATATTTATGTTCTACCGGTTTCGACTCAACATAGAGTCATCTTCAGGAACGCGTCATGATTTGAACAAAGGGCCTGGTATCAATATTAAACATTTGTTCGTGGTTAAAAACTTAAGAAAATCAAAAATAAAAGTGTAATTATGGGCGGATGCGATGAATCGTTTAATAAAATGGTTGTCTGGAACGTGATTGTCAAGGTCAAACTTATATCCTGAAGTTTGCGGTTATCAATAAATTTTCAAATTTCAAAAAGTAATAAATAGTATGTAGAAAATACGATTTAAAAAACACAATTCAAAGGAGGGGGGGGGG
>NW_019280658.1:79576-100902 GCF_000648695.1 Onthophagus taurus | reverse complement strand
GAGACGAAACAAACGAATTAGAACAGGAAGTAATGGTCGAAGGTGTTACTAGGTTAGCAAACACAGGAGGAAACTTTCAGAAAGATGCATTGAATATCAGAGACCAATTTAAAGAATACTTTGTGTCAAATCAAGGAAGCGTGCCGTGGCAACTACAACGAATTTATGCAGGAAGGAACAATCAACCGAAAATTATATTTTGTTATTTGAATTTACTTGAGTAAATACATTTTTACTTACCAGAACAGTCCATCTTTCTAGATACATCTGCCCAAGCATTTTCCTTTTGGTTGTTATCATGGTAATACTTATTAAGTGGATTATACAATATGTCGTATTCCCGAACACATTCAATTAACATTTCATCAGACATGATCAATGGCGCGCGATGTACATATCACACAGAGGTTTCTAATGGAATGAACAATAGACCGTGGAACCGAGTTGCCCCTTCTAGAATACGCTGCCGTTGCCGAAGCCTGCCGGTCGTTGCCGGCCGGTCGAAATCAGTGAGGGGCGCGCCCATTAGTTTCTTTGTATAGCAACTCCGCCGAAAGCGCCGATCCCGACCGTGCTGAGCCGAGCCGATTAAGTAGCGTCCTGTTTAAAAGGCGGCAACGCTCTTTATTTGGTCGCAGTTCGTCGAGTTTATCGAGACAGAGTACACCTAATTTTATTTTTACTTTAATATTCTGATCAGTTCAGATATTGGTAAAAGTTAGAATCTCTGTAATTTTCATTGCAATTGTAAAAGTGTTTCTAGTGTTAATTAATTTGTATTTTAATAGTTCTTTTTTAACTTTTAAAGTGTGGTGGTTTTAGCGGTATAGCGGTATCAACTTCTACATAAAGGTTTATTTTATTGGTTGGGTAAGTGGAATAATTTATTTAATTTTTTATCTTTCACAGTGTAAAACATAAGTTTTTGGTTTCTTATATTTAATTTGTAATAATTTTATTAATTTTTACATTTTACTTTAACTTTCAATTTTTCAATCAAATGGTTCGGTCGAAATCAAAATAGACGAGTAGTGGAAAATGTAGTTCGCAAGCGACGAGGAGGTCGCAGAGAAATATTAATACGGCGAATAGAGAAATTTTATCGCCAAAAAGCGAAGCTGCGTTACGACGACCCGGAAGACGCTGATGATCTCTCAGAGAAGCCGCACGCAAGCAGATTTTGCCATAGCGGGACCGTTCGAATTGCAAGGACATTCCGCTTTAAGGATTATAAGGGAAGAAGAGGAGGACGAGAAATTACAAATAGCTGGACCGAGCACGCGAGCGTCGAAACCGCCTACGAGAATTCGTAGATCGAGAAGATCACCGATTGTGATCTCGATTGTGAGAAAACGTTGTAGCGTACAAAAAAAACGACGATATTAAAAAAAAAATTAAAACGCCACAATAACGCAAGATGTCGGCAAATCTCAGTCGAGACGGGGCTGGATTTAAAAAATTTAAGGGCGTCAGTGGATCCGCGATAGTCCAACTTGCGTTTACCAATCACATCAAGATCCACTTCGAAGTGAAAGATGAGTGACGTGAACAAAAATGAAATCAAAAACAATATGTTTAACAGTATATTTAAATTGATAGAAACAAGAAAAAAAATATATGTTTATAGGTCGCTGACAAAATTAAGAATATTAATTGAAAAATTAAAAAACCAATTTTTACAAATTAATTATACAAACGACAAATCACACAAAAATATTTTATTTGATTCGCAACGAACAAAAATACATTTTTAAATTAAAAAACATGAATCTCAGGGAATAGAAAAATAAATTGCAGGTTCATGGAGACATCTATTAACTAAATTTTTAAATTTACGAACTAAACATAAAAACGAGCCTAAATAAATACGTCTGTGCAAGAAAGAGGACTCTTTTAGAACAGTGTTGTCGTAGACAAAGCTTATACGCGTTAATTTTATGAGTGTCTTTTAAGATTGATTTTTAATCGCGATGGTTATAAAAATTAAAGAGTTCTGAAGAAACGGAATGGTTTAAACGAGGAACAGGTTTACGATTAAGTTCAAGTAAGTAACGTTTGATTACCGATAAAAGGAAATATGTTCACTTATCTTGTTTCTTTCCGGAGGTGTGACATGTCAGTTAAAAATGGCTGGCTGACCTTGATCTTGAGGGATGGGTATTCTTCGGTGTTAGAAGTTTAGGATTCTCGGAAAATTTAGTTTGCCGATCCTTCGGGAACAGGATGGAAGATTGGACTCGAACTCAGGTATGGTTTCGATTTCTTCGAAGATAATTCAGAAACACTTGTTTACTTTTACTTGATAAAAAAAAATAAGTTGTTCAGACTTAGGTTAGAAAATTTAAGGTTAATTTGACGTAGATTCGACAACGCTTGGCTCCAGCCAAATAAGAACTCTCCCCGATGTCAATTTGCGCGGCCTTATATACCCTTTTTGAAAGTCATGGATATTCAAGGAATTACCTATTCCTTGCACATCGCCCAAATTTTTCTTAAATCTAACCGAAAATTATAACAAAACGTAACTACTTATCCTAATCTATAATATTAAAGATCGTAAATTTAATTAGCCTTTTTTTTTTGTTTCTTCGGAAACAGGGATTTTATTATAGTCTCCGATATTTCTGGTGGTTTTTATGACTTAATTGCAATCATATAACGAACAAAGACGGGGTTGTGAACAGGTAGTTGACGAACCCCAAACTCTGGCGTGAGTTGTTCAGGACCGCATTAACGGAAATTACAGAAACATAATATTTAAAAACTTAAATACCATTACTTTGTGTGAAAATACAACATTTTATTTTTCGAATGTAAACAATAATTAGTACTCTAAATACTGTTTAAGGATTCTTTTTTTTTAAGGCGTAAATAATTCTTTTGAATTTATTTCAAATTTATATTTTTAGAGTCTAAACAATGAAGGGTATTCATTGTTGTTTAAGTGGTTTTTAAGTAGTTTTTTAAAAGTAAAAATTCTTTGTAATATTTGCATATAAAACAGGGCAGGGGGAAATATTCGTCAGTATTCTTTTACTTTTCGGGAGATATACTTATTGAAAGGAAAGAAAATGTATCAACTTTGCGAAGAAACAGCAATTACGTCAACTGAATCACATTTTTATTGTTTGAGTAGCAAGAAATATTGTGAAGAAGTTAGAAAAGTAGTTGTTAACGTTTACGTCAAATTAACGGAAAAAGATTGTTCTACTGCGTGTGTGGTTGCTAATGAAGTAACCGGGGTGCCTCTAACAACGGTACGCAGATTTATTAGTGAGAAAAAGAAACCAGTTGCTGAAACCCTTCAGCCACGGAAATCTTCAAGGACATTTAAAAAAATTCCACAATCCTATGAAACCCAAATAAAGCAATTACTTATGGTATGTACTCGGAAAATATTGTGCCGAATGTATCTACACTGAAAGGTAGATTGGAAGAACTTCATCTACAAATTAATTATTCAGATGATTACTTTCGAAAATACCTTAAAAGCATTGGATTTCGTTATAAGACACTTGATGAACGTGCTAATATTATGGAAACTCCGCGACTAAGAACATGGAGATGGAACTTTATACAAAAAATCAGAGAATATCGTGAAGAGAAGCGGAACATAATTTATCTGGATGAAACTTGGTATGACACTCACGATGTATTAAAAAAAGGTCTATCTGATGGAAGTGATGGAATGCGCACTGGCAACTCCATGTTCAAGAGGGAAGCGTGAGATTATTCTTCATGCAGGCGGAGAAAATGGTTTTACAAAAAATGCCCTGTTAGTGTCTGCAAAAAACATCAAACATTGCTCTGCTGATTATCATCAAGAACCAGTTATTGAAGAATTTAAAGCCAAATTCGGTAGTAGTGCTCGATAATGCCAGTTATCACTCCCGTATTCAAAATCCCAAACCATCGAAAAGGCACAAAAAGGAGTATATTTTAAATTATATGAAAGACAATGCTATGCCAGAAGGAAAAATAACTAAAGATAAACTATTAGAAAAAGTTAATGAAAATAATAATACGGTCGAATACGTAATTGACAACATGGCAAAAAATTCAGGGCACACAGTATTATGACTGCCAACTTACCATTGCGTCTTAAATCCTATAGAATTAATTTGGAGCAACTTAAAGAGGAACATAAGAAAACATAATATAACTCCGACGATAAGTGCCAAAGTTGTGGATTTAATACGTGAGGAATGTAATAATATTTCATCCGAGTTGTGGTCGCAGTGCGTAAAACACGTGAAAGATGTCGAAGATTCGTATGTGTCGCCACATGTTCAGCGCTTTATTATTAGTGTTGATGATTCTCCTGACGATAACTTAGAATGCAGAGAAAGTGACAATTGTTATGACACTGATGAAGAAACTTGAATTAACGACAATCGCCGGTTAGAAATGTTAAATAATTCAAAATGAAATAAAATAAAAAAAAAGTGCGTCCCTGGACCTAGTTCGCTACGAGGGCCTATCATAAATCACGGACAGGTACTTTTTCGGGGTGATAATTACTGCCGCTACTGTTTCTGAGGGTCATAAAAACCACCAGAAATATCGGAGACTATACAATATATACGAATTAAATCTTTTTTCTTTTTTAGCGTATCTAAATGACTGATTGTTCCAGTGGAGAAGATCTCAGGATCAAAATGGCGGCAATACGGATCAAGACGATATCGGCACGTTGACGGAAAAATTCAATATAAAAAAAATGTATATTCGATACAAAAAAAAAGCTAAAGAAACTTGCTAGTCTATAATTAAAAACACGTTGTTTAATACTTAAGTTATGATTTCAGAAATCTTTTAAGATATGTCTATTAATTGAGAATGCATTATCGGCAACAAAAACATATGGAAGTTTCAGGCCCGTTACTGGAGATATTGGTTTTGCTTCCGGTAAATCTAATTCATTATTCATTAATCTTCTCCAAAATTCAGTGTTTTAGAAGAATAGACGAATCGCAATCTTTTCCATAAGCCCCGATATCCACGAATAAAAAATTGTAGTCTGTATCGGCAATTGCTAAAAGAACCACCGAGTAGAATTTCTTGTAATTAAAATTCATCGATCCTGCATGGGGAAAGTTTTCGATTCGAATGTGTTTGCCATCAATAGCTCCAACACACATAGGAATAGAAGAACCAATGAATTTCAAAGAAAAGCGAATTTCTTTGAAATTCATTGGTGACGTGTTTCCAGTCTTCTTGTGTTAATTCTTTCAAATGAATTGTTCGAAGAGCATTCCATATTTCAATATACACAATGTTTATATTTTTGCTTAGAGTTGACATTCCAATCCTATAATTATAATGCAATTCTGTCAGCGTACATCCAGTAGATAAATATCTAAAACAAAAAAAATAAATGCCAAATATAAATTGTATTTGATGTTTTGCAGGAGATGGTAGAATGAATAAATGGGCGAACATTAGGGATTCATTCCTAAGATCATTAAGAACTAAAAGCGGCCAAGGAGCAAAAAAAAATATATATGCAGCGAACATCTCCAGTTTCAGTTAAAGATATCACAGAAAGACGAAACGGAAAGTAATTTTAACCAATCTAGCATGCCAGAAGACAATACAGAAATTGTGGAGTTTACGAACTCACAGCAACCAATTCCTGCTTCCACTCCATCAACTTCAACCGAAAATAGGGCAGGCCAAAAAGAAAGTTAGACATTATAGAGCGTGAAATCCTGGCGGAACTGAAGAGAGGACAACAATCTTCAGGAAATACGACTGTTTACCCTGCTCCTAGGTCGGATCAGGAAATGTTGTTACTGTCATTTCTTCCATATACCCGCGACATGACTGAATCAGAATGGATGGATTTACAAATGGAAATTCTAACGACGATAAGGACTATTAAACGTCGACGCACTTCCATTCCCACTTTACAACAGATTCACGTAAATACATCGATGCCTTCACCTGCCATGAATCTGTCTGATTCTCGCCAAAGTTCTGTGCAAACTTTTGACTACCAATCTGTCGCATCAACCGCGAATCAACCTATTCCTTCCAATCCTACGGACCAACAACAAGAACCTTCCGTCAGATATTTTAATGATTTCGAAATGTAAATAAGATATTTTGTAAAGTATTTTATCAATATACACCAGAGAAAGTACCTGTTTATTGTTTGTTTTCTAACCATAACAGTAATGAGATGTATTATTTAAATAATTTCCAGTTTTTATTATAACTTACCTCAATGTCACTGCTAGCATTTCTTCAGCTGGTATAGCCATTCTCAATTGAGTGTCTTTCTTCTTGATCTTGTCACTTACAATACTTAATATATAATCGAATGTATTTTTGCTCATGCGAAAATAATTAAAAAACTTATTTGGGTCACCACACAATTTTTCAAACAGAGTATAATAGGTACCCTCTAAGTATCTAACCTTTATTATTGGATGTACGACATAATTGCCTTTACTTATTTCGCCGTTTTCGTCTTAGGTGTAATAAATAAAGTAAATATAGTTTGTTAGTTCTAGCCATATTGCTTGTTTTAAACGCACTGTGTCTGGAGGTGGTGTTACCGTGTCGGTTGCCATTGCCGGTAAATGTGCATAATCTGCCGATAATTATCGTGTCGTGCTGTCGTGCCGGAGTCGTGTCGGTATCGTATCGGTAGATGTGAAAACGCCCAAAAAACGCGAAAATTCGAAATTATAAGGAGAAATAAACCCTGATTTTTATGTAACCCTCCATTCAGAATTTAAATAAAATTACTCCTAAATTATTTTAATGGAAAAATCTACGTGTTTTAATTGTTTTAATTAATTAAAAAAAGAAATGTTACAACGTCACGCGGAGTTTCCGCACAAAATGACGTACAGAAAAGCGCTTACGTTGAACGAGTCCGTCAAGACGGTGGTCGCGTTGTGCAATACGGGCGCTTTGGACGATGTATATCTGTCGATGTATATCTGATTTCGCAAATTCGAGGGGGAATCAATATTATTTTATCGATGCCGATGACGCGACCGAATGGCTAATGCAAAAAATTGGAGATAGAGTTGTGCGAGAGGTCGTCGACGTGATCGAAAATATATTACGCCACGACAACGTATGGATGGTATCGGCGTACAGGACGATCAAAGAATTTTTAGAAAAAGGAACAAGAGTTGAAGGCGTTGACGCAGAAAATATGGTGGTGGGTTTTAAAGAAAATATATGCAACGACTTGACAACTCACAATTTACTGGAAAGTCGCAACGACGTCGCTGCCGTATTTGTTGGAGATGAGCCGCCGTTCGACGTAGATTTAAAAATATATCCGAAGAGTAAAAACGCACATCACGAATTGAAAATTTTGAATAAATTAGCCGATCCGATGGTATATCCGTTGATTACGGAGAGTACGGTTGCGACGTAACGCTACGACATCAACTGAATACGGCGAAGACCGTTACCATAAGGGAAGTTTTACAAGTACATGCTGCAGTGTCGGGAAGAATTTTCAATTTTGCATAATTTCGGAAAACTGTTTCAACAACATATCGTGGACGCGTGGGTCAGAGCGGAAGCAAGCGAATTATGGTGTTTGAAGTAAAATCAAGACAGATTTAGGCTCGTGTCGGCCGATGTAGTTCGACGACGTTTGGAAGACCAATTCAGAGGTACAGATAATAGAATTGGCAGAATATGGGTGTTACCTACATCGCATACGGTATAAGATACAAGAATCGAAAATACCTGAAAGGTTTATTATAGTCTTCCACACGGCGATCAGTTTTTATGACTGTCACTTTCCTACTGTAGTTATAAAACGAACAAAGACGGGGTTGCAAACGAGTAGTTTCCCATTGTAGAATGCTGGGATTCCTCACTCAGGGCCGCATTAAGGAACATAGTTTACTTGCAAATTGTAAAATAGTTGAGTGATACATAAATACTCATTATTCTCTTATTTGTTGTGTTTCTAATATTAAGTACATATTTTTTCTAAGAAATGTTTTGAGAAGGCATGCATTGTCTAATTACAAAAGAGGGCGGAGGATAATTAGATTCTTTAAAATTTTGTTATTATATTATTTAGACATTCCTAAAAGTAATATTTTTTTCTAAGAAACACTTTGAAATAGCTTATGGAAACTACTTATAAAAGAGGACAGGGGAAATTGTCGATGAGTATTTTGTTAAACGCCACGTGGGAGGTATCGTAAATGTTTCGTCCGTGGGTAAACGAGTCACCATCTACGAATACTTAGCCAAGACAGTCTTATTCCGAAGACAGTAAAAGAATTGTTGTTAACGTTTAGGTTAAATTACAAGAAAAGAATTGTTCTGCTGCGTGTCAAGTTACCAGTGAATTGACAGGGGTTCCTGTAACAACGATACGAAGATTCATTGCGCAATTGGAGAATAGAGAATCTGCAAGCGATCGACCCACTAAAGCTTCTCAGGTTTGCTTAAGAATTGCGGATACTTACACAATGGAAATAAAAACAGTTATTTACGATACGTATTCAGAAAATATCGTGCCTACTATCTCCTCTTTAAAGAATATATTACAAGAACTTCATGTAGAAATACCTTATTCTGAAGAGCATTTTCGACGATATCTTCGAACAATTGGATTTAAGTACAAATCACTGGACGGACGAGCTCATATTACCGAAACTCCCCGGCTAAAAAAATGGAGGTGGGAATTTCTTGAACAAATTAGGAAATATCGGGAAGAGAAGTGGAATATTGTTTATTTAGACGAAACTTGGTATGATACCCATGATGTAATAAAAAAGGGCTTTTCCAATGGTAGTGAGAAATCTGCATTAAAGATACCGTGTTCAAGAGGAAAACGTATTATTATTCTTCATGGAGAGGTCGGTAATTGTTCTTGACAACGCAAGTTATCATTCTCGAATTCTACACCCCAAACCTGCAAAGAGGCATAAAAAAGAATATATATTATCCTACATGCAAGAATATAATATTGCCATGCCGGACGGAAAGATTACCAAAGATAAGCTGTTAGCGAAAGTCAATGAAGTTGACCGAATACGTAATCGATGGCAGGGCAAAAGAAACGGGACATATAGTTCTACGATTACCACCTTACCGTTGTATTTTGAACCGAATAGAATTAATCTGGAGCAATTTAAAGCGAAATATTAGAAAACATAATTCAGATCCAACCTTAAACGCCAAAGTGGTGCATTGAATTCGTCAAGAGATTGACAACATACCAGCAGAATTATGGAGGAACTGCGTAAAACACGTAAAGGACGTAGAAAATTCTTATGTATCGCCAAATATTCAACGATTTATTATAAATATAGGAAATGAGAGTTCCGATGAAAGCAGCTTTGAAAATTATGATAGCTGTGATTACGACGACGAATAATTAAATTTTAGCTTTTATACATTGACTTTTATACTAGTTTTTATAATTAAATTTTAGTTGTTATAACTATACTTTGGTTGTTCATTAAACTTTAGTTTAAAAAAATTTAAGTTCGACCCTGTCCTTGTCTGACTGTCATAAATCTTTTCAGGTACTCGAGCGGACAAAAATCACCCCTGCTTTTATTTATGACAGTCATAAAAACCGATCTTGATGTGGAAGACTATACAATGACGTGCAATCCGTAATGGGATTAAATTCAAAGCACCAGCCGGACTTGGTTGCGAGGGTGTTTAAAGCGAAATTAAACGAATTCATAGACGACATCGTCAATAAGCAACTTTATGGAGTCGTGCTCAATTACATGTATACAATCGAATTTCAAAAACGTGGTTTACCGCACGCCCACATTTTAGTTACAATGAGACCCAATGATAAATTTGAAGATGTCGAAAGTATCGATAAATTAATATCCGTCCGTTTGCCGGAAGAAAACGAACAGCCCAGATTACATCGAATAGTCGCCGAGTGTTATATACATCGTCCATGCGGCCTACACAATCCCAGCGCCTCATGTATGCGCGACGGAGCGTGCACGAAGAGAACAAACGATGTTGCATGTGGGTCATATACAACAGCCGCAATACAAGAGACCGTACGACGGCCGATCGATCCAAATGGGA
Source organism: Onthophagus taurus (assembly GCF_000648695.1). Lineage (NCBI taxonomy): Eukaryota > Metazoa > Arthropoda > Insecta > Coleoptera > Scarabaeidae > Onthophagus > Onthophagus taurus. The sequence goes on along the minus strand of NW_019280658.1, from coordinate 90,846 downwards.
GATGTGGTAATAAATTTCGAGATATGCGGATCGTTGGCCTCTGTAAAATATTTACATAAGAACGTGCACAAATTACCGGATTGTACCGAGAGATCAAAAAAGCCGGTCCGTTAGAAACTACTTTCCCAAGCGCTTGATACCAATGCTTACTGCCCTCATCACAGCCTCCTTCCACCTCTACTTGTTTCAAATTTTCAACGTTTTTATTGGTTGACGAGGTGATATTGATTTTTAGTTTCAATGGTTTCGATCGGCTGAGCTCAGAGTCGTGGTCTTGGTTTTGGCGTTCGGTATTTTCAATATTTCATTTTGAATTTATTGCGGTTTTATTTAATATTGTCTGTCTTTATTAAGACTAAAATTCGATTGTGATTTTTCTATATGGTAAATAATTATTTTATTTTAAATCGGTTTGGTATAAATTTCGTTGATTTATTTTTAGATTAAATCATGCCGTTCACCTTAGAAAAAGACAAGTTTCAAAGTTTCTTCTCCGATCTTATCTTCGAAATGGAGTAAAAGATCAAAATGGGGTATGGAAATATTCAACAGGTCTTTGTGTTGAGAAATTTAGAGACATTCCCGGGAAATGTAGTGAATTAGGATACCTTATGTCATCAGTGTCATCACATTAGGAAAGTTGTCAAAGTGCTTTTTTAGAAGAATTCATTGAATAATTACATGATGATGAATTGGAAGAAGGATTTTTCAACATGACAATGCACAACTGCACATACTGCACGAACAACCGAAAGATTCCTTCATGAATTTTATGATGATCGAGTAATCGGTAGAGGATGTTGGCTACCTCGCTCACCCGATCTAACCCCTCTAGATTTCTTTTTATTCGGTAATTTAAAAAATTCTGTCTACAAAAACCGTTTCAAATACCATAGAAGAATGGGAAGATGCAATACGACACAATGTTCAACAAATAACGGCAGAGCAACTTGTACAGGTCTTCGATAATACGAAAAGAAGAATCACGAAAATAATGGTCAACATTTTGAATTCCTTTTATAATAAATAAAACTTCTAAACCTTTATTTTTATGATAAAATAAAAGATCTTTTTTTGATTTTTGAAATAAATTAATTACAAAAGAATATGATGGAAGTAAAGGTCGATTAATTTATACTTTAACCCACTTTCTATGCACATAGAACGAAAGGTAATTTGGAGATAACATTTAATATCCATATACATCATATAAAACAATCAACAGATTCAATTATGGTAACATTATATTCATGAATCCGACGATTTCTTCCTGAAGATGAGGACTAGTTCCTCGAAACATGTAGAAAGATAAATAAAGAATAACATCGTTAAAGTATAAATAAATCGACGTTTACTTTCATCATAGACACGATGTTAAGAAATCACAACAATAATTACAAAAGAATAGTTTAAAGGATTTTCTTTTTATTAATTAATCCTTTTTAATTATTTTCATCACAATTTAAATTTACATCCCCCAATCTAACTCCAGAGAGAATTTATTTCGAATCTTGTTTAAAGAGAGTAACATTTTCAATTTTGTGCGTGTGAGTTTTTAAGGTTATGTTTACTAAACTAAAAGTTTCCTCCCATTTCCACACCACTATTTAAAACAAGTAGAGGTCTAACGAGGGTGTAACCGGTGTGACGAGGGCAGTAAGTATTGGTATCAAGCGCTAGGGACAATGGAATAGCGCAACGAAATGAATGCCTTGAAATGAAATGAAAAATGGAAACATTTTAGCTTCGAATGCTATTGGCGCACGTAGCGGATTCCACATCATTCGAAGCGTTGAGAATAACGCTGCTACGAAACGTCTTAGGCGCGTGTTTGCTCTTATTTGTTTGGTTGCCGTAGATAATGCCGCGTTAGAATTAAATCAATTATAGTTGAACGAATCACGGAAATCATCCTCCTTTACGCCGGTAACGACAAAAGCTTAGTGGAAGCTAAAGCGTTGAGAGAAATCGAAGAGCAACTACGACGAAACGGGAACGCTGCAGGCGATCGGATTATCGTGGGTGGACGAGGAAGCGTTACGAAACGCGAGAAGAACGGCGGATGAAGACGTAAGAGTAGGAGGAGAAGAGGAACAAGAAGAAGAAGAAATCAGAAGGACAATAAACGGAGAGCAATTGCGGGTATACGACGAAGTGACGTTGGAAATCGGATTTAATATGGTAGGATTACGGACTGGACGTAATTTATATTACGTAGACGGGCCGGGAGGCACGGTGTAACGAAGTTACATTATTTTTATGTTTCAAAAACCGAAAAACCCGGAAAATTACTGAAAATTATCGTAGTATCAGATGCAGAACAAGAACCATCAATAGGTCCATATTTCATTGGGAAAGATTCTACAAAATGGCAAAAACATGGTCCACGTCGAAATGTAAGAACGCGTCCCGAGAATATAATAAAACATTTGCCGAGTCCATAAGCTTAGCTAAAAGGTACCAAGAATTATTTAGAAATTTGGAAGTATCTTTTCAACATAGATACAATAAACATCATTACGATTTACACCAACAAATACATTCAAAAACACCAAGAAAACTATAGTAGAGAAATGGATACGAAACTGACTAGTTTGTCGGAAATAAAAGGACTAATTGGACTACTTTATTTGGGTGGAGTGTTGAAATCCAATCGACTACACGTTGCGGATTAGTGGAGCACGAACGGAACAGGTATAGAATTATTTCGGTTAGTTATGACGCGAACTAGATTTCAATTTTTGTTACAAAGTTTACGTTTTGACGATTTGGAGATGCGGAATGAAAGAAAATCGACAAATTAGCTCCTGTGGGAGATATATTTGAAATCTTTGTTCAAAATTGCAGAAATACATAATATACTCCATTTGAGTATGTAACAGTCGACGAAAAATTGGAGGGATTTAGGGGCAGATACCCCTTTAGACAATACATTCCAAGCAAGCCAAATAAATATGGAATTAAGATATTTGCTTTGGCAGATGCAAAGACATACTTTGCTTGCAACTTAGAAGTGTACGTAGGCATTCAACCAATGGGGCGATATTCATGTAATAATTCTTCTCAATCTGTAGTAGAAAGACTATGCGAACCACTAAAAGGTTCAAATAGAAATGTGACAGCCGATAATTGGTTTACGTCGTTAGCTCTAATCAATACTCTAAGAACTAATTTCAAATTGACCTCTTTGGGGACTGTCAGAAAAAACAAACATGAATTACCACTTGAGTTTTCAAACCCTAAAGGACGACCAATTGGATCCACCATGTACGGTTTCCAGAAAAACATTACCTTAGTTTCATATATTCCCAAAAGAAACAAAAATATTCTATTGTTATCAAGTTTACATCATGATTACAAAATTGATGAAGAAACTGGCAAACCTGACATGATAATGAATTACAATCGCACAAAAGGTGATGTGAGGTGTAGATATATTGGACAAGTTATGTGCTGCATACAACTGTGCAAAAAATACTCAAAGGTGGCCAATGGTGATATTTTACGCCTTGCTAAATGTAGCTGGAAAAAATGCGCAAGTTATTTATTTATTGAATAACACAGAAATAATACGGTTTCGTCGAAGAGAATTTCTTCAAAATTTATCAGCTGCGTTGGTGAAAGACTCCCTCCCTCCGCTAATGTCTGCAACAACTTAATATACCAAGAGCGATCAAATTCAGAATCCGAGAAATTCTTAAGCTCGATATAAGAACGGAACAACAACCGCAAACATAATCGTATGTAATTTTTGAGAGGAAAATGTTTTTTTTTGCAATCGTGTAAAAATTCACGCAACAAGATTTTCTTGTAAAAGATGTTTTCGATTCATTTGTGGTGAGCATTCTATTCTAGTATGTTCTGAATGTTTCGAAGAAATATAATCGCATTTTTGTAGTTACATGTAAATAAATTATTGTACAAAGTTATTGATTTTCATTTTAGAATAAAGCGTCTAATATGTATATCTATTATTTATGGAATTTATATACAATCATTCACACTCAAAATTTCTATTCTTTAGATCTGAAATATATAATTTTTAACACATACTTACATTAAAAGACGTTTAGTTGTTTGTAAATATATTTCTGATTCAATAGCATCACTTCAGATCTAATAATTGTGGTGCGGACTGGTAGTCCGCTGTGAGTAACAGATCACAGAATTCAAAGGTGAGTAACGAAAGGTTAAACTTTGATTTTCCCCGTTTCCCATTTTAAAACCGTTAAGTTGAATTCCGACAACGTTCCCTGACCAAATCATCAATAAATAAAAGTAATTAATAAAATTGGTGAATCACGAAAACATGCGCTCACCGAAAAATTATTATCAAATAATTAAATAAAACCGAAATTAACTGATTTTCAAACAAAGTACGACAAGCAACATGATTCTATCAGTCCAGCCGACCGTTCCGAGGAAGTTTCAGCGATCAGCGAACTACCGATGGGCTACCGTACAGTGACTACTTTTTATGTTGCGGAATTAGAAATCGTAGAACGATCAAACCGATTTCAAACATTTACAAATATCATTAAATAATCGTTGAACGATTTTAAAGATGATCCGCTTATTATTAACACGATTATTAACCGAAATCATCCCGCATCATAATTAATTAAATTACTCCGTTCCTGATGGTCATCCGTGGAAAATATTGCCCATGTAGGATTGCCCCGAACATCGCACAACTGCTGGAATTGTTTTGTGTTAAGGTGCGCGTAAATAAATACCGATTAATTGGTTTTAACGTGAAACACGTGGTTGGGAATACGTTTGTGTATATAAGTGCCGTAAACAGTGGCCGATTGTTTGGTTTTTAATAATATTTTTGTGATTTTCCGTATAAGTAAAGCTATCTTTTGATTTATGTTATAATTTTTTCCGTTAATCATTGTTAATTACTCGGCTATTGCTTAACCGATTTTATCCGTTTTGTGTCCCGCATCCCATAGCGCCGTTAGATTTTTGCTATTTTTATTAATTAGCGCCGCGCATTGTAAATAAGTTTTTGATAACTTGTATTGATACGATCCCCCACGCGGAAAAATCCAGTTTTCACCCCGAAACAGTATAAATAGCCGGCCAAAATTATGATTTTCAATAGTTCAAAGAACAGTTTTCAACAGTCCGCAAACAGCCTTCATTAGTTCCGAAGATATCCGCTAATTTAATAATTTAAATAATTTTAAATTATAAATTTTTAATAATTTTCTTAGCGATTTATTTTGAAAGACTTTGATTTTATTTTTGTTAACTTTCATTAATTTTTGTACATTTCATTGTACAAAACCAACCTTGGTACTCAACCTTAGTACTCTTGGAAGGTTCTGCGAGTATTCCATTTCTTTACACCTTAAGAAGGTTTCCAGGTGTATCCAATACCTCCTCCTCATTTTTTGTTTGTTTCATTTAAGCTCATTTATTATAAAGTCATAGTCTTGTCAATTTATTCCCACCGTTCCCATTCTCCGACCGTGGTTAAAAATTAATAAACTGCTCTCCTATTTGATTATTTTATTGTTAATGAAGTTTAGGGTTATTTGTTTCCCGAATTTTGTAGTTTTCTTCTTTCCCTTACCGAATCCCTGAATCTCCGAATGTAACCCCCAAAAGCTACTTGGAGGCGAAAGAGTTCCTTAACTCTCTAAACATAAGGTGGCGCCGGAGAACCGTCAACAGGTCCTTTTCTAGGACCGTACCAGAAAAGGGACGTCACAACGGGAAAAACGTTCTTGTATAATACTCTGTTGAACTACGTGCGACGTCGTTATAGAAAGAGTGTCATCTCGGAGGCGTGGACCGGTATAGCCGCCGTACTGTTAGAAAATGGAAAAACTGTGCACAGAGCGTTTAAGTTACCATTACAGCTAAACGAAGATACCGTGTCAGGATTTGCTGTCGATAGTCCCGAATCCGCTTTTATTAGAGACGACGTGCAGTTGATTGTTTGGGACTCCCATGTCGCCTCTCTTCGCGGTGCACGCCGTTGATAGATGTTTAAAAGATGTTATGCGGCCCGATCGTCCGATGGGAGGAAAGGTATATGTCTTCGGTGGAGATTTTCGTTACCCATTATTCCGCGAGCAAGAAATGCCGCTTTCTAGATTATGATACCTTATGTCATCACATTAGGAAAGTTGACGCTTTGATGATTCTGGAAGTGTTGGTCCTGGAAAAAGTCCTGGTCGACCGAAAAAATTAACCAAAGAAGTTCTTGAAGATATCCGAACCCGTATGGAGCGAAGTCCCCGGAAACCTTTACGACAATTATCACAACAAACAGGATTGTCCTACGGATCGTGTCACACCGTTGTGAAAAAAGAATTACATTTTACAGCTTATAAAGTTCGTGTAGTACAAGAATTGCTGCCCCTAGATTTTGAAATCCGTATTACTTATTGTAATTGGTTTAATGAAAATTTAAAAAATAATGATGTATTGGACAAAACATTTTTTTCTGACGAGGCTTGGTTTTATTTAAATGGTTATGTGAACTCACAAAATGATCGACATTGGAGTTCTGAAAATCCATATGTTTTCATTGAAGCACAGTTACATACCGTTAAAACAGGAGTATGGATTGCTATGTCAAGACGTAGAATTATTGGCCATGTGTTTTTCCATGACACAGTCAATGCAGAAAGTTGTCAAAGTGCTTTGTTAGAAGAATTCATTGAATAATTACATGCTGATGAATTACAAGAAGGATTTTTTCAACATGTTAATGCAATCGCACATACTGCACGAACAACCGAAAGATTCCTTCAAGAATTTTATGATGATCGAGTAATTGGTATAGGATGTTGGCCACCTTGCTCACCCGATCTAACCCCTCTAGATTTCTTCTTATTCGGTCATTTAAAAAGTTCTATCTACAAAAACCGGTTACATACCACAGAAGAATTGGAAGATGCAATGTTCAACAAATAACCGGAGAGCAACTTGTCTTCGATAATATGAAAAGAAGAATCACTTTATATTTAGAAAATAATGGCCAACATTTTTAATTGTTTTTATAATAAAACTTGTAAACCTTTATTTTTATAATAAAATAAAAGATCTTTTTTTGATTTATAAAATAAATAAATTAAAAAAGAATAGTTTAAAGGGTTTTTTTTATTAATTCATCTTTTTTAATTATTTTCATCATAATTTCAATTTACATCCGCCAATCTAACTCCAGCGAGCATAATTTATTTCGAATCTTGTTTAACGAGAGTAATATTTTTAACCCTAGAAACATAATCTACGTCCGTGAGTCATATAGCGCGGCAATGTAGTGTTGTTTCTTTTTCATTGTAAGCCGCAGCATGTTGTCTATTTCAACCAACTCAGTTGACGACCGAAGCTCACACGGGATGGCTGTGGCGTAAAAGTAAGTACCCGTAATAACTAGATTGGCTATATTGTACGTCCGAGAGACGTATGATTATCTTTTATGAAACTTTTGTGAGATTTTTGTAGACATCGTTTGTATGTAATAACATTCGTTGGCACTAAACGTTCAAACAAGCGAGAGATTCCAGAACAAATGAAAAATACTCCATCGCGAACAGTCGGCACTTCAATGTTCTGTTATGACGGTCCTTTGACTCTAGTATCATATAAACCAAAACCATCAAAAATGGTTTATTTGTTATCATCATGTGATGAGGATGGTACAATTAATCAAACAACTGGAAAACCAGAGATGATTCATCTATTATAACCAGACAAAGTGAGGTGTCGACGACACTTTTGACCAAATGTGTTCGTCTATGTCTTGCTCTAGAAAGACAAACAGCATATTAACACAGCATATTAAACTTAGCTTTTGAAGAAAAGCTTTTGAGCTTTTGAACGTGAACTCGTATGTCATTTATTGTCACAACATTCTATCAAAAAATGAAAAGCCACTTAAAGATTATATGAAGAAACTGAGTACAGAGCTTCACCTCTGATGGCAAAAGGCAAGAGGCACCAACTTTGAAGAGGACTCTTCGGAAGAACATATCGGAAATGCTGCCACAGGTTATTGAAAATAGTGATCAGACAGATGAAGAAGAGCCTGCCGTAAAAAAGAATAGGTATTGTTCATATTATCTTTCTAAAATCCGCAGAATGAAGTTATCTTGTATAAACTATTAGAAGTTCCTTTAGAAAATAATTTTTTTTTTTGATTTGTAAGGGAGTTTACATTTTTATTTGCTGTTTTCAAAATATATTTTATTTTTGGTAAGTCATTGTTTTTGTTCGTCCCTCGCCCCAATCTCAGATTATTTTAGATCTAAATTTAAAAATTGTAAGAATCGCGCTTGCTCACGGTTACGTCACCCCCGAAACGACCGTGTCCAATTTGTAAATAAAAAATCTCTCTCTTCGACCGGGCGTGAGCGGAAGAAGATCGGTGTTGCGCGTCATTGATAAGAATTAATTAAACTAACAACTAATTTAAATATTGTGAGTACAAGGGGAAGGATTAAAAGTAAGATCAACTTTAAATATCTTTTATTTTATTTCTTGTCTTCTTTTATTATCGAAATCCACCAGAACCTTAAAATATTTGTCCAGGCTTCTTGTCGCGCGATCAGTTTTATTTCACTAATATTTATAGAGTAACAACTATTTATAGTACTAATTTTAGACAATAAGGACACTGTTTTTTTTTTAAATATTATAATTACATGCCATACGTCTCTGAGACGTTATCCTTTATCTTTGTGCGTGTGAGTTTTTAACGTTACGTTTACTAAACTAAAAGTTTCTTCCCACTTCCCCACCACTATTTAAAACAAGTAAAGGTGGAACAAGGTTGTTAATTATGTGGTTTTGGGAATACCAAAACAAAATAACACCGACAATCGACAAAACGCTACCGGTACCATCCCAAAGACCACACCACCGAGAAATGACAACCCCTTATGCTGGAGATGCGGGGAGACTGGTCATTACCGTCATCAATGCACTGGACAACCGAAATTATTCTGTTCCAGATGCAAGAAACAAGCAGTTCTATCCAGAAACTGTCCTTGTAACCGATCCGCGACTTCACCGATATTTTCAACATCACCTGATGTGCGACCGCACGTTAAAGTGAGAATTTTGGGAAAAGATTTTTCCGCATTGATTGATACCGGATCAGTTTATTCGTATGTTGGTAATGTGGTTAATCGTAGATGCCAAAACAAAAAGTTATCTCCAGTACAATCACCCGTCCCATCCGCTCGTTTAGCAAATGGAGCTACTACCGAAATCCCATTCGCATGCCGACTCAAGATGGATATAGCTGAAGTGAAATGTACCGCCGTGGTACCGTATCTGCCGAACTTAACCACCGATATGATTATCGGAATGGATTTAATACGAAGACAGAAATTATGTCTTAATTACAATCAATTCACCCATACCATCCAGAACCGACAATTTTCTCTTTTAGAATCCGAATGTAGCCCAATTGGAAATATTTGCAAGATATTGCCATCATCCGAATTAACTAGAGATGAAGACCGCGTTTTAAGTAAGTTCCTACAGGATCAATTACCAAGATTCCAGGATATTCAAGGAGTAACCCCGTTGATTCAACACGAAATCAAATTGTTGGACCCTGAACCGATTAAACAACGATATCGTCCGCAGAATCCGTATATACAGGAAGCAATTAATAACGAAGTCGACGAGATGTTGAAAGAAAACATTATCGAACCATCTAAAAGCCCATGGCGTTCACCGATCGTTACTGGCAGGTGGCATTAACACCCCAAAGCCGACCAATTACCGCATTCACTGTACCAGGAAGAGGACTGTATCAATTCCGAGTAATGCCGTTTGGACTCCACGCCGCTCCAGCTACTTTCCAACGTTTAATGGAGCGGATCATAGGTCACCGTTTTGTTTCGCCTATTTAGACGACATAATTGTTCTGGGATTGCCTATGCCAGCCGCTCTTTAAACGAAACCGAACAATCATACTCCGTAACAGAAAAAGAATGTTTAGCCATAGTCTGGGGTATAGAGAAAATGAGACCGTATCTTGAAGGATATAAATTTACCGTAATAACAGACCATCAATCCCTCAGATGGTTACATTCGATAAAAAGTCCGTCAGGAAGAATAGCTAGATGGGCTATGTATGTACCTGCAACAATTTGACTTTGATGTCAAATACCGAAAGGGAGTATTAAATAAAATTGTTGATGCATTATTCCGAGCTCCGTTAACCACCGACTCAGCAATCATTAACACCGAAGAGGCTGAAAACTGTAAATGGTACTCAAGGAAGAAATCCAAAGTTGAGAAAAATCCAAAATTGTATCCGGACTATTACATTAAAAACGGGAGACTCTACCGACATTTTAGGGATACACTACACTTTAATGAGATGGAGATGACCGATCCGTGGAAACTTTGTCCTCCGAAATCATTACGACACCAGATTCTTAAGGAAAATCACGATTCACCGACGGCAGGACATCTGGGAATTGCTAAGACGGCTACTAAGATCGCCCAACGATATTACTGGACGGGAATTTTCCGAGACATCGCAAAATATGTTAGAAGTTGTAAGTCGTGTCAACGATATAAGACGTCACAACAACAGAAGCCGGGAAAAATGCAACCGTACCCAAATAACTGTCCATGGGAAATAGTAAGCACCGATTGAGTAGGCCCGTTACCGCGATCAAAAAAGGGAAATTGCTATCTAGTAGTCTTCCTAGATCGTTTTACCAAGTGGGTAGAGTGCCGACCTCTACGAAGCGCCACAGCAAAGGCAGTGTCCAAAGCACTGTATGAAACCGTAATAACAAAGTTTGGATGTCCAAAGACCGTTATAACCGATAATGGAACACAATTCACCGGACAGCCATTTCAAGAGTTATTGGATGATCTTGGAATTCATCACCCTCCGACTCCAGCGTATACTCCGCATACAAATCCCGTTGAACGGACCAACCGAACGATTAAAACCATGATTGCTCAATTTTGTGAAGAGAATCACAAATTATGGGATGAATTTTTATCCGATTTGGTCTTCGCAATCAATACCGCAAAACATGACACTACCGGATATTCCCCAGCATTTTTAAACTTTGGAAGAGAATTAGAAGTCCCGAAAGGTCTTTACCGGATAAATGAACCAGAGTCAAAGGAATTGGAAAATGAGGACATGGAACATGACCGAACTTTACATGCCTCAAAACTTCAGAAAATGAAGGACATTACCGATTTTGTCCAAATGAGGATAGCCCCCTATTTTTTCCCCCAAGCCTTTGGTTGACACCCCTCCC
>NW_019280658.1:26462-77587 GCF_000648695.1 Onthophagus taurus | reverse complement strand
TACACCGAAATACCTCTGAAATACTCCTGTCCCTATGTGGTGTCTCGTATCCTATCACCCATTGTATATGAAGTCCAAAATGTCCGTGGAAACAGATCCTACCGAGTCCATGTCAAAGATCTAAAACCGAATATTTACCGTACTCTAGATACCGAAAAGGGTACAACGACCGAAAGGCGAGCCGGAATTTGCGATAGATCCAACCATTGACCGGGCGAGGCAGAGGAGTTGGGAAAGCCAGCGGGAACAGAGGGCCAAAGAGGTGGCAAGAGAATTAAAAAAAAGAGATCGAGGCCAAGAAGAGGAAGAAGGTGCTGTTGCCTTGTAAAATATTAACTTCAAGGTTAAATCTAAGCAACGCAGGCCCTCTCCATCAACATCTCTCACCGATCTGGATTCTCAAACCGCTTCTCCCTCTGACAAAACCGACACCGAACCGAAACCCGAAGAACCCCGATAACCGATGCGGATTTGGCGGAGGCGATCCTTAGCGGCGAACCATTGACTCCCGCCTATGCCAACGCATTAAAAAGGTTCAGACCGGAGGGGAAGACACGAAGAATTCGGCAGCTCCTCACAGCCTGGAATGGCCGAACCGTCAGAGCCACCGTTCCCCGTTAATTACCGTAATATAATCCGTTGTGTTGTGCTGTTATCCACCGCCAGTCTTCCCTATAAAATTAATTTGCCTTGAAATTATGAGTAATAACTTTTCTCTTCTACAGAACATGTCAGATATGGACATAGACATCGTGTCATTAGGGTCCTGGGATGACTTAAATTTCGAGGAAGATGACAGTACTATCGATCCGACTCATCCGTTTCCCCCGACAACAGAGAACATCTCTGGCGAACCGACAACAGAGAACATCTCTGGCGAACCGACAACAGAGAACATCTCTGGCGAACCGACAACAAAGAACATCTCTGGCGAACCGACAACAAAGAACATCTCTGGCAAAACTGCCAGTTCGAACCGATTCTCTTCTGCTCAAGATGTGGGAAGACGGGCACGATGTCCCGGTGGTGCAAATGTACATATTGCAGCTCCTGCAAGGATATATGGAGAATACCGACGCCCACCAACAAGAAAGACTGAAAAAAAAATTTTTTTTGGGACATAGTCGTCCGTGATTTTTATTTTCTTTTAATTTTTCTTTCGGTTTAGATAACCGCATTCATTTTTTTTCTCCGTTCTTTTTTTCTATTTTTATTTTTTATTCCCCGAATTTTGTTTTATTTATTTTAATAACCGAATGATTCATTATTTTATCTTTTTCATTTCCAAGAATTTATTATTTTCTTTGAAGTGTGACCGTACCGCCAGACAGTTAGATTCACTAAGTTACAGCGTTAAAGAAAAAAAAAAGCTTACGTTTTTTTTACAGAATAAAATGGGGTGTGTAACGAAGTTTTAAGTTTCGGGATTTTCGGTTTTTGAAAAATATTATTTTTATTTTTAATTTTCGGAAAAATTACCGAAAATTAAATATATACGAGCCTACTTCCCACACTACCTCGATACGTTACAGTTTTACACCCGATTTGTAGAAATTCCGAAAAAGATATCTTATCACCTTATCACCGCCCGTTTATGCAACCCAGTTCACATTTTATTAATTTTGATAATTTTCTTAATAAAACTTTGATTTTCTTCGTTTTCCATTTCGAAACCGTTATCTTAAATTCCAACAACGTTCCCTGACCGAATCATCAATAAATGAAAGTAATTAATAAAATTGCTGAATCACGAAAACATGTGCTCACCGAAAAATTATTATCAAATAATTAAATAATTCCGAAATTAACAAATTTTCAAACAAGATACGACAAGCAACATGTTTCTATCAGTCCAGCCGACCGTTGTTTATAATACACGATTATTAACCGCAAATCATCCCGCATCATAATTAATTAAATTACTCCTTCGACGTTTCGAGCTTTATAATGCTCATTATAATTATTATCGATGGAATCGATAATTTTGCAGTCAGCGACACGTGATATCATTAGAATAAAATTTACAATGTAAGATTGCGCTAAGAGGATAATAATTTCTTGATAATGAGCATTATAAAGCTCGAAACGTCGAAGAAATATTGTTTTAATTTTATAAAAAATAAAACAAATTACCACTGAGAAGAGGTGTTTTATATATACGACTAAACAATTTGAATCTCGGTAAAACAAAAATTTCTATATTAAATTACTCCGTTTCTGATGGTCATCCATAAAAAATATTGCCCATGTAGGATCGCCCCGAACATCGCCCAACTGCTGGAATTGTTTTGTGTTAAGGTGCGCGTAAATTAATACCGATTAATTGGTTTTAACGTGAAACACGTGGTCGGGAAAACGTTTGTGAATATAAGTGCCGTAAGCAGTGGCCGGTTTTGTTAATAATATTTTTGTGATTTTCCGTATAAGTAAGGGTATCTTTTGATTTGTGTTATAAATTTTTCCGTTAATTATTGTTGATTAATTGTTAATTACTCCGCCGTTCCTTAACCGATTGTATCCGTTCAAAGACTGCAATTATGTAATTTTGTGTCCCGCATCCGATATCGCCGTCAGACTTTTGCTATTTTTATTAATTAGCGCCGCGCATTGTAAATTAGTCTTTGACAACTTGTACTGATAGGATCCCCCACGCGGAAAAATCCAGTTTTCGCCCTAAAATGGTATAAATAGCCGGCCAAAATTCTGATTTTTAACAGTTCTGAAACAGTTCTTCATCAGTTCTACGACCGTCTTCGACAATAATCTTCATTGAAATTAGTTTCCGAAAATAAATAAATACGGGTATTTCAAATTTACCGTAAGCCCGATTTATTTTGATAGACTTTGATTTTATTTTGTTGTTAACTTTCATTAATTTTTGCACATTTTTGTCCCAACCTTAATACTCTTGGAAGGTTTTCGAGCATTCCATTCCTTTACACCTTAGGAAGGTTTCCAGGTGTATCCTATATCTCCGCCTCATTTCGTTTGTTTCATTTATGTTTATTTATTTTAAAATCAAAGTCTTGTCAATTTATTCCCACCGTCCCCATTCTCCGACCGTGTTAAAGTTAATAAATCGCTCTTCTGCTTAGATTATTTTATTGTTAATAAAATTTATGATTGTTTGTTTCCCGAATTTTGTTGTTTTCATTCCCTTACCGAAAACCTGGATTCTCCGACTGTAACTTCAAAAAGCTATTTGGAGGCGAGAAAAGTTCCTTAACTCTCTAATAATAAGGTGGCGATGGAAAGTGGGGGTAATTTGCCCAGTATATAAAAAGGGTAATAAGGGAAGGGTAGAGAGCTACAGGGGAATTAACCTACTAGACTCGGCATACAAGGTATACACGAAGATACTGCTGGAAAACTGGAGGAGGAGATAGAATTGGGGGGAATTTTGCCGGATGGGCAGGCAGGCTTTCGGAAGGGAAGGGAAGCAATCGACAACGTATACGTGTTGAAGCATCTGGCAGATAGAGAGCTGGATAAGAAGGGAGGGAAATTGTACGCCCTGTTTATAGATTTGAAGGCGGCTTTTGATAAGGTGGATAGGGAGAAGTTGTGGGAGGAGAGGGATCACGGAACACCTAATTGCGAGAGTGAAGGAAATAAAATGTACAGCTACTTCACCATTTGAAAAAGAGCAATCTGATGGAATTGCTGGAAACATACGAAATTAACCGGTTTATTAAAAACAACCAAAATATTGTCAGCCTAAATGAACAAGTGGTTCCCAATTCAACACTGTTATATCAGTGTCTGAAGGATCGTTTCCCGAAAATAAAGATCAAAAATTAAAATTAAAATTAAACTAAAAAATTAAATTAAATTAAGTGGACGAGAAAATTGAGCTTGGAGGCGACTCAATTTTGCACCACTTGCTCCCCATGCCCCAAATGTCCCCACAAGAAATAATTTGCTAAGTTGCCTTTGCTTTTTTTTTTTGACTGAAAAGTTCTTTGAATTGTTTTATTTGCTTTCGAGGGAGAGTTAGTCCTGTAATATTATTTTCATCTTTTGTAATTTTAATTCACAATTTTGAGTTTGGTTTTTAAGTCGGTTTGATTAGCGATCTAGATTCTTGTAGTTTTTACATAATAATGTGCAAGTGGACGAAAAGATTGAGCTTGGAGGCGGCTCAATTTTGCACCACTTCCACCCCATGCCATGTCCCCACAAAAAAACTAGTTTTGTTAAGTTGCCATTATTATTATATTGATATTGATTGATTTGTTATATGTTGTTTTCTTAAGAGAATTGGTCCTGTAATAACCGTTTATCGTTTATAATTTACATTATATAATTTGAATTTAGTTATAAGTCGGATCAATTGTCAATCTAGTTTCACGTAGTATTCTACTTTACCCACTTGGTGAACATTCCTAACCTCAGTTATTAACATGTTTACAATTTTACCGCCAATGCTACAATGAACGGTTGTCGCTGAACATTTCCTTAAAGTTTATAAAGTTTCAATGTTTGTTTTTACGATTTTAACCTGACGTAAGTTGTCTTTTATTCATGCTATTCATTTAGTTTATTGTATTCTGTTTGATTTACTACAACATATACCTAAAAAAGATTTGTACGTTTGGAGGGTTCTAACTACTGAGGAAGGGCAGGGCCCGAAACCGATTTAGACGAAAAAATAAATAATTATCACCATAGTATATTGTGAATCTTTTAATATTTAATTTGATATATGTTTCTAATTCTTGGCGTTTAACCCTAGGATGCATAACGCCGAGATTTTAGTTACTCATAATTTTCTTAAAATAATTTTAATCGGCTTGAGCATTTAGATATGCTCTAAACACGTCTTTATTCNGAAAAGTTTGAATAAGTAACCAATTTCATCAGCATGGGCAGCTCCTAAAAATTAATTATTACTATAAACACGGTCGTTCTTAGATTAATTTACCTGGTAGTGTTATCCCCATAAATGTTTTATATAAATTTAATAAACCATCAACTGAAAATTTATATAAATATACGGGGTGATATTTAGAGTGGTACCTCGCACTTTGGTAAATACCATGAACGAAAAATAAATCGGTTTGCATCTAAAATCTGTTTCTACAAAGTATTTAAAAACATAAGAAAAACACTTACCAAAAAGAATTTTTCTTTATTTTCTTCGGTTGGTTCTTCATTTTTATAATAAAATTCTTTAATTTTCTTAGCTATTCCCCTAGATTTATCAGTTCCCAATTGAATATTAAAGGTATTGGGGATAGCTTCTTCAAAATTCTTTACTAAAGTACTGTTTCCATGTCGCATTTCAACCATCTGATAAAAAAATCCTTCCATAGACGTGAACCCAAGCATAAAAGGTACTTTGTTGAAAGTACCTTTTTTAATTATATCTAAGGGATCTACATTTGGGATTTATTCATTCAGCAATGCAAAACCTACGTCATACCTGATACTAATGTAACTATTGATGAACAACTCGTTGGGTTTAGAGGTAGATGCACATTCGTTCAATATA
This sequence comes from Onthophagus taurus, assembly GCF_000648695.1. Classification (NCBI taxonomy): domain Eukaryota; kingdom Metazoa; phylum Arthropoda; class Insecta; order Coleoptera; family Scarabaeidae; genus Onthophagus; species Onthophagus taurus. Next base: position 72,093 of record NW_019280658.1, on the reverse strand, counting down.
TGCCAAGTAAACCGGCAAAATATGAACTTAAAATATTTTGGATGTGTGAATCTACGTCTGGTTATGCTTTGGGTGGTTTAGTTTATGTTGGTCGGAGAACCCCCACATAAAAATCGATCACACAAGTGCAACAATTAAGAGAAAAAGATGCTCGCTCAGTATGTCCCGCAAGTATTGATTGTAAAAGCACAATGATATGTATTACTTGTAAAAATAATATTTGTAATGAGCATAGTATTAGAATGGGCACTAAATGCTTCCCCAATCCCTAAAAACAATAAACAGTAATGTGTTTTTAACAATAATGTTCACTTTCATATTTAACCTCACGTTTGTAACGTACATATGTATAAATAAATAAAGTTTTACTTCAATAACTTTGTTTCTGTTCTGACTACACGTGATTTTATATAACGGGTCTCAGAAGCCCGGATTATGTAAATGACGATATTTTATTGGTTAAGTATCCTAGGGTTAACTGCTAAAGCTAGATATCTTTTGTTAAACGGAAAAAAAAGGTTGCAACAAAAAATAAATATTTAATAATGTTAGGAGGACTTAGATTATTAAAGCTTGTTGTTACATATTAAAAATAATAAATTTGCTTTATTACACCACTTTTTTTTTAATAGCAAATTAAAAATTCCTCTGAAAATTAAATAATTTTAAGTTACCCAGTTGTAGTATTAAGGGGACGAAATATTTTTTTAAATAAATACGGAATAAAATTCGTAACTACAGTTAACTTAAAATCCTCTCTGGTTTTAAAACTCCCGCCGAAATATAGCTTTGAAAAATTGAGATGATTCGTTAGTTTATGCTATGAAAGTGGACACAAGAGATGCGCTACTGGTGGAGTTTTCGAAAATTTTACGTGAATTAATGCTACTTGTTTATTTATTTATTTTTGTTTTGGTTTGTTAGTTTAGTAATACATTTTCCTTCACTTTTTAAATTACTATTGTTCAAAATATGAAACAAATGAAAATTGGACTTGAATATATAGCCTTATTTTGCTTATTTTTGTTTCCTGGACATGTCCTAAAATAAAATATTTCCATTTCCTCCCGAATCACCCTGTATATAGTTACCTCTGCCATATTTTCATTCATTCTTATCCAGTTAATGTTCATTTAGATTGATACAATTCATTTAGAGATAAGATTAACACATAAATACAATAATGTTGCAGGTTAGACTTTAATGGAGATCTTACACATAGAAGTAAACTGTGATAAGTAGAGCTCGGATTCTTCGGTACCTAAGTCCAGTCGACCAGTTCATGAATGTTGCGTTATTAACGAGCGACGCATAGCCAAGGTCCCGAGTTCACTGGTCTGCAGCGTTGTCATGGTAATCCATAGGCGCACATTAGCAAGAATCTGTATTAATAATAATAATAATATATTTATTGGTGAAACCAAAAAAAAGAGTACAATTTACAATTACAAAAGAAAATATCAGGTAAAAAAAAGTAAAAAAAAAATGCAGTACTAAATCATAAATAATAAGCGGTTTACCAAAGGAAACCGAGTCAATGCACCTGATGGACTCAGGTGTTATTGTTTTTCATTGGTCCCTTGATCAATATAGAAAATATATATAAACAGAATCCGATCATGCAGTAACACAATAAGGTAAGAAAGAAGTAAAAGTAAAAGAAGAATAAAGGCAGGAGCCGATGTATTTTCTTGATGTTCTATTAAAACTGAACTAGGTAGAGGAGTATCATTTTCTAAACCAATGTAAACTTGTCGGCGAAAACTCTGAATATGCCGATACTCAGGTCTGTTAATACCAGCACCAATAAGAATATAAAAACCACAATATTTGCATAAAACGATGACTAATTTATTATAAAGAAATTTCGGTGCTACAGATCTCTTTCGGTTACTTATGTAATCGTCTTCAGGCACGACTAGAAATTAAGGAAAATTGTTATACAAATTTACTTAAAAATTAAAGTTGTTATTTACCGTCGTATTTAGCACTTCATTACAAAGGGATTAACAAGCATCTTAGTGAAATTTGTGGAGTGAAAACCGTGAAAAACTATTAAAATTCTTTCTTAAACATTAGCAAAATGGGGGGAAACAGTAGCAACTAGAAACAAAATCAAAAAGTTAAAAAAAACCGTTAAACTGACTTAACAAAAAACGTTGAAACAAAATGGCGTCACTTACATTGTGTACGTTTTATGCAAAAAAAATCCTTTTATTTTCGCAAATAAACTTATATGAGAAATGAATCGCTATTAACTGTAATGTAAAAGTGAAAATTATTGAGTGGATTTAATTTTGTAATAATCTTACCATAAAAATTAATTCTAAAGTGAAAAACAAATGTAATGAGCTGCGTACTCCAAGAAAACTTGGTGCAGACTGCACTTACAATGAAACGGATTGCGCATGACGATTCAGGTCGATCGGTGGGCGGGAATTTTCAAAGAATTTCAAAAAATATCTGTGATCATTGAACTCGATGTTGTCATTGATTAATAACTCTTTATCATTATCACGAATATGGAACTCCTCTAATAAGTCCATCTTTTTAGATTTAAGAAGAGGTCTTATCAAATCTATATTATCAATAATTGAACTGTGTTGGTTTTCCTGTAAATGTTTATTGAATGCGGAGCTGCTCTTAGAAATATGTTCCTTATATCTAGTCTTAAGGTTTCTACCAGTTTGACCGATGTAAAATTTATCACAGTCACTACATGATAATTTGTATATACCACTTCTTTCTAATTTATTAAAATTATGTTTGTTATTGATTAATTTTTGGCCTATTTTATTGTTTGATTTAAAAGCAGGAGTAATTTTATATTTAACAAGATTGTCTTTGAAATTTAATTGAAGATCGGGATGAAATGGTANTACTTTTTCTCCAAACTTTCAACCCCTATAACTCGCCCCAGGGGCTTTTACCGCACGTATAAAAAAATGTGCGAACCTTATTTTGGCCCATTCTATGACTGTACCAAATTGCATCGAAATCGGTGAGACACAGTTGTGACACTTCCCTTGTTAGAATAACTTACATTTTTGGCAAAAATAGCTCACTAATGTGCGAAATGCCTTCCATAAACCTCGACGCATTTATTTAATCTAGTTTCGATGAAAAAAAAAACGCTGCTTAAGTCTCGGCCCTGGACACGTGTCTATTGGTATTTTGTGTTTTGTCATATTTTCCCTGGTTATTGGTTTTTCTTGAAAAGTCAGGTCGTTTAGTCTACGCAATAAATAAAGAGGTGAAAGCAATGTGGGTTTTGCTCGAACCAGGAATTCATATTATGCAAGTTTACACTAGCTTGTGGACAGATGCTTCATGTATCCATAGCATTTGTGATAAAAGATTTGGATTTGCCCAAATCATATTTAAAAGTCAATGAAAATAGTTCAGTCTGTTGTCATAATCGGTATCTGTTAAGGCCTGATGTAAAGCAACGTGGTGGATATAGTATTCTCTTGAGGAATCTTGTGGACAATTGTTTTCGGAGTTCCCAGATTATGTGGGATCACATTGCGCACCAATGTGATTTATGAATTCATAGAAATGTCTGAATGGGCTACACGTTGCCAGTTTTCCGTAATCGCTAAGTCAATCTTAAAAACACTTCTAGAGAAAATTTTTTTCTTTGTCGTAATTGATGTTTGCCATGCAGTTGCAACGATGCTACGATGCAGTTGCATCGTATTCAAAACATTGAAAATAAATAATCATACGCTTCTGCGTTAGTAAATGACATGTTTTAGGTAACTGGATCCGATTGATGGCACTCGAGTTTTTAACATTTTCTTCTATAATTCGAGAACGGGTGGCGACATCGAGATGCGGTTTTCACTAAAATTTAGCAAATTTTAAGGTAAAAACAAAATGTGATGAGATGCGTACTCCAAGAAAACTTGGTGCAGACTGCACTTATAATGAAGTGGATTGCGCATGACGACTCAGGTCGATCGGTGGGCGGGAATTTTCGAAAAATTTCAGGAAATATCTGTGATCATTGAACTCTATGTTATCATTGATTAATAACTCTTTATCATTATCACGAATATGGAACTCCTCTAATAAGTCCATCTTTTTAGATTTAAGAAGAGGCCTTATCAAATCTATATTATCAATATTAGAACTGTGTTGGTTTTCTTGTAAATGTTTATTGAATGCGGAGCTGCCCTTAGAGACATGTTCCTTATATCTAGTCTTAAGGTTTCTACCAGTTTGACCGATGTAAAATTTATCACAGTCATTACATGACAATTTGTATATACCACTTCTTTCTAATTTATTAAAATTATGTTTGTTATTGATTAATTTTTGGCCTATTTTATTGTTTGATTTAAAAGCAGGAGTAATTTTATATTTAATAAGATTGTCTTTGAAATTTAATTGAAGATCGGGATGAAATGGTAGTGCAAGATACTTGTATTTGAAAATGTGTCTAGGGAAAATTATGTTATTTAAGTTGTTTTTATGTATTTTGTTATATATATTTTGTAAATCTGAAATTTTATATTGATTATTAAAACCTATTTTTATTATTTTCTTCAATTCATGAACATAAAGTTCATCACTCAGTGGTATATTGTTAAGTCTATTGAACATAAATCTAAAGGCAGCTTCCTTATGCTGATGGCAGTGAAATGAAAATTTGGGAACGATGGTGTCCGTATGGGTCTCCTTTCTGTATATATTAAAACATAAAGAATTGTTATTTAAGTTTTTGTGTATTTCTAGGTCTAAAAAGTTTATTTTGTTATTAATTTCTATTTCAGTGGTGAATTGTAGTTTTGAAATATTGTTGAATATGTTGTTTAAAGCAGAAAGTTTCGCGTTATTACCATTATATATTATTATTATATCGTCTACATAACGTCCATAAAATTTGATGTCTTTAGTAAATAATCTATATTTGTCTGAAAAAAGTTTTTCTTCGAACCAACTGACATATATGTCAGCTAGAACACCAGAGATAGGAGATCCCATAGGGAGACCATCGCTCATGCAATAATATTTATCATTGAATAGAAAAAAGTTCTGTCTACAAACATGTTCCAAGATCCTCAGAAAACTGCAGATCTCTATAATGTTTAAATTTAATATATTTTTATTGTTTTGTAAGTATTTTTCAATTATGAGAATATTTTTGTCTATGGGTACGTTATTATATAAATTTTTGATGTCGAATGAAATAAGTTTAGTTTTACTATTGATTTCTATGTTTTTTATTTTATTAATTAAATCTATTGAATTATTTATACGGTATTTGAATTGGTCTTTGAAATTTTGGTATAGGAACTGTTGAATTGTTTTCGCTATTTTTTCTGAAGGTGTGTTTTTATTACTTATTATAGGTCTGATGGTTCTCTGAGGTTTGTGTAATTTTATCAAACATTTCAAGGTGGGAATCATAGGGTTCATGATCACGGAATTGTTGTTGTATATGTTAAATTTATTTAAATTTGTTTCTTTTATAATTTTCTTTAGTTTACTATTAAATTTGTGGGTGGGATTATTCTTTATTTCAATTATATCATTTTCTTTGAAGAATGTAATTGTTTTTTGTATGTAATCATTTTTGTTTAATAACACGAGACCGGCATTTTTATCTCCTAGTGTGATAATCAGGTTTTCGTTTTTTATCCTTCGTTGTAGGTTCTTTAGGCTGTTCTGAATGAAATTGTAGTATTTGTTGTTATTTTTCTTATTTTTATTAATGTTTTTGATTATTTGAAAGTTATCATTAAAAATGTTCTTTATGAAACGATTGTTACTTAATTGAGATTCAATATCAATGGCCAGCTCTATAGGACTCACAACAGATGGGATAGCGAATTTGTGGCCTAAGTTTAATAAATCAGTATCATTTTTAGTGAGTTTAAATTTGCTCAAATTAGTGAAACGTGGAGCGAAGGTGAAGCCTTCTAGATTGTCCACTTTAAAAGTTTGAAACGGTTTTATGATATCAATCTTTTTAATTTTGAATATGCCATTATCTTTCTTATGATCATTATTATTACCTTTAAAGTGGACAAAAAAATAAAGTCCGCATATAAATAGAAGTTGTAAAAGTTATGACATCAGTAGCCACACAAGTTATGAACGACGTCCTTTTTCAAAATTTTCAGTCTACAAATCAAGTAGCAAAATGTCTGAAGTTTTAATACTAAAAGAAGAACAAATAATCATCGGTGAAAAGAGTAAGTTACGAATGCATAAATACAGGCACTGTAGAAAATCTAAATGAAGTAATGAAGAACTACAAGAAATCATAAGAAGACTGAAGGCGTCAAACTAATCAACGTTTTAAACTTGCTTTTAGCAGTTTTATGCTGTGAGTATTTCGGAGACTCCCATAAATGAAGCAAAAGTAAATTTAAATAGAAATAATGCAGCACATTTCAATGGTTGCCAACTGTCCTCTATTTCACAGGAGTTTCCTCTATTTAACAGGCTATCTCCTCACTTCTCTAATATTCTTTAATCCTCCCCTATTTCTTTATTTTTACAAAATTATGCAACGCGTAAACCAAAAAAAATGATGAGCTGACGTCTATGGTAGCGCTCTCTAGTGGCGTTTGTTGCGTTTAACGTACATATGGCCTGTCATTAGGCGGTGGTTGCCGAAACTCTCCATCAGAGGGCGTCTGCTGCTTTGAACATGACTATCTGGTGTTAAATCTTTACTGTTGTCAACTACTTACTGTGGTTCAAATATATTTGTGCATCTATTAAATTTGATATAAAGTATAATAAGATCAAAATGATTGACGAAGAAAAGAAAAATGATACAAATATAGACGAGAACCAGAAAATTAAAGCACCACCCACTAAGAAGCTGTAGTATAAATCTACTTATCGAAAAGAGTGGTCCAACACATACAAATGGATAAAATCTTCTAAAATTAATGATGAATATGCTCAGTGTACTTTACGTACTAAAGATTTCTCAATTAAAACTCAAGGATTAACTTCCGTAAATAACTAAGTGTATAAGAAGTAAATTAACCTATACAATACACTATAGTCTATATAGTATATAAAGACGATAATAATTAAATATTCATATTTTTAGGAAAAACAGCATTGACGAAAATTGTCAACTGTCAGGACGGTTTCACTGTTGTTCGAGTGTGAAGTATTCGACGCTTTTCATCCGCATAATTTCCTCAAATTTGCTTTTATTTTTCTTTAATTATCTTTCATTGAAATTTGGAGTTCTGTTTGAGTTCGTATTATTGTTCTTTTTTAAGAATTGTTGTTTTTAATTTCCCTTTGTGGTAAAATTGTTTCTGTTCCATATCTTATTTTTTCTTAACGTCGGGAAGGCTGTGGCAATAAAAAAAGGTTTACCAAAATTACAAAAGACAGAACACAAATATGTTGGATAGGTACGGGCTCCAGCTCACTCAATGGAGACGGGGGGGTTACGATGTTAATAAAAGGGCGCCACGAACTTATACCGATACCCACGCACTTAATTTCCCTCGGACAGCTAGCTAAGTTCGAAACCAAGTGGAGAGGTTTAAACAAAACACACAAAAAGACAAACTCCTGCAGTTGAGATTTGAAACTATATTGAATAATAAGATATATTATTAGAAAAGAAACATTGAGTTTCATAAAATATATTGGTTTATGACCGATAAAGAGGATTATTAAATTAAATTCGAATATGATAAACAATTTATAAAAAAAAGGAAAGAACCTGACTGCTCTAAAGATTCTCCAAAAATAGAATCAAAACTATAACCTGAAAAAAAAGAAAGAAAATACACAATAGTTGAGTCAGCTGAGTCAATAATGTATGGACACTCCATTGGTGTCAAAAAAAATAAATTGAAATCAAAAAAAAAATCGAGCGAACAGGTGAACAAAACAAATTATTAATTAACAATAAAATTATGAAAAATTACAAATTATAATTATTTTTTTTTTAAATTAAGATCTTTTTTTTTTTAATTTACTAAATCAATCAAAGAACGATTAAACAAAAGTTTTCCGAAATTAGCCTATCTTTAAATTATACCAGTTATTGTCGTTGTTGTTGTATGGAAGGGTACTTATCTAGTTATAGTAACGGTGAAGGTGTGTTGAACAGGTGTGATGAGCAAGGGTGATGAATGCTGTACAGCAGATCGCCACGTGAATCGACGAGAGGGCGAACTAGTTGAAGATCCAATAAACTGCGCCGCAGCAAAACCACGTTCTTTTAGTTGGCGTCCAAAATGGCGTCCCTAATACGCATCAGAATTATAACAGGATCTCCAAAATTTTACGATTCAACAAAAATCGCAGGAATCGATACCAATAAAGAGAAAAAGCCTAAAAGGAAACAAAACTAAGAGATCGAGCTCTGAAAATATTAATTAGTACACTATTTTCATTACCTTGAGTTGTTAAACGGCTAAACGTGTATAACAAAGCCAAACCAGGAAAGCCGGAACAAAAATCCGATTACGCCAATAACAATAGGTCAAAAAATGATGTAGAACAAATCCGAATAACTCGACTAGAAAATCTCCAAAATCAAACACTGAGATTCTCCAACAAAACTTCTATCACCACGCGGTTAGCTTTATTATAAATTCGCAACTATACGACACCAATGCTCGATAACAAAAGAGGAAGAGGAAGCGTGGTACGGAAGAATGTATCCGCATCCCCACCCCTAAAATTAATAGATCTTAAAAAGAGATCGACAAATCTACCAATGAAATTAATGTACCCATCATCACACTTGATCAACGACCTCCAACACTAGAAAAGGTCCGAAATAAAAGAAAACAAAAATCAAACGATGAAAACGAACGTTACAAGGCATAAAAATAATACCGACCACTACAAAAAGAATTTTAACGAAGATTTATGCGGAGCATTTATAGCTGCTGATATTCCTTTATACAAACTAAAGAATCCAATTTTAAAAAAGGTTTTGGAAAAATACACTCAGCAGAAAACTCATGACGAATGCACTTTGCGTAAAGTATATTTACCAAAAATATATAGAAAGGTAATGTGTCCTATAAAAGTGAATCTTACGAATAATTATTTTTGGGTCAGTGCTGATGAAACTAAGTGCGTTGTAGGTCGATGCGTTGTAAATGTTGTTGCTGAAATACTGCGTCCGTCTGATGTTGTTAAATCGTACCTACTGGCAATTAAATTCATCGATAATGTAAATGGTGAAGTAATTGCGAAAATAGTTAATGATGTTTTAGCCAATGTATTCCATGATACATCCGATAGCTATAATATAATAATAAGTTTGCAATAAGTTTGTGTTATTTGTTAGCGATTCTGCTGCTTACATATTAAAAGCTGAACAATTATTAAAAGTTACATATTCAAATTTACTTCATGAAACATGCGTTGCATATCAGGTCTTCATCGATTTTGTGAGTTCATTTGGGAAAAATTTCCAGATGTAGATAAATTAATTTGCTCCTGCAAACATTTTTTTTAAAAGCTGCTCTAAGAATTTCATTGTATAGAGAAATGTGTCTAGACCTACCGTTACCTCCATCACTCGTAGTTGCACGATGGGCTACTTGGCTAGAGGCTTTATTTTATGCTCAACATTTCGTTGACATAAAAAACTGCGTATTAATGCTGAAAAATGACGCTGTAAGTGTAACTGAGTGTAAAAATATTTTACAGGTGCCGAATTTGCCTGACGATTTAAATTATATACGTGACAATTTTTCTGATTTAGTGAATAATATAAAATATTTTGAACAACAGGGTTTAAGATCATATGAATCAACAAAAAAATTATCAACTATTATTCAACATTTTAAAAATATTACCGGTGTCCACTCATCGTTTAATAAAAAAATTACACCAATTTTCGATCGGAACCCAAATTTCGGATTTGAAAATTGTTCAACAAATTGCCGAAAACAATATACCTTTAACTCTTAAGGAAAAATATGGTTCAATATCTCAGTAGTTTATTTATACTACACTTATAAGTTGTGGCGTTGAAAGATCACTTTCTAGGTACAAACACATTTTAACGTCAACTAAAACTTCATTTACAGAAGAAAATTTAGAGATTTTCAATTAAATTTAAAGTTTCAATATGCGTTAACAGCAATATTTTTATATTCGATTTGTAATTAATATTATCATGTTTGAATCAAAGTTATAAAATATTATTTTTCTTTTATATTTTAATAAACCGATCAGGCGAGTTGAGTTGACGCCACCGACTTGTTTTCTAGGACACCACTGAGAACAAGTGGAGGGGCAATACATTTAAAGCTAACTTCTATGCAAAAATTCTCCATAATTGTGTAAACCATGCTTTAGATAAACTAGATTACGATGTTGAAAATTTAGTTCTTAAGATTTACACCCATTTCTCAGAATCTGCTAAAAGGAGAGAAAACTTGAAAGAAATGTTTGAATTTTATAACGCTTTATATCAAGAAATATTCCATCACCAGGTGCTTAACCCTTCCGCGTGAAATGCAGTACACGTTTACGTCATGTATAAAATTATTTCTACTGCGCAGTGCCGTACATACACAGCGTGTATCTGAATGACATGCCCAAACTTCCGGGGGTGATTCTTTAGGCAATTTTAAGGGTACTTTGATATATAAACCATGGGGGACTTGGGCTCCCCTAAGGAGCTACACCCCTCCAAAAATGGCGGAAAATTTTGGTTTAATTTTTTTTTCTCAAAAACCATAAACGCTAGGACAACGAAATTTGGGGAATATGTTTAACTGGTAGTAGGGCACGTTTTCACCCTATTTGTACTTTCAACCTATCCTTCTAAACTACTAAACGTAACCACCCCCTTTACATTTTTGCTAAAATTTTTTTATGCAAAGGGCAAATACATTAAAAAAAAAATTACATAGGTAGATGAAAGTATCCTAAAACTTTTTTGTCTCTCTAAAATTTTTCCAAAAACGACTAATTTTTGAGAAAAAAAATAATAAAGTAAACACTGCCCGTTCAACAACGGGGTTGTCGATCAAAAGTTGGAATGAATTTTTAATGAAAAAATCTTAGTAGGCTTTGCAATCTTTGTCAGAAATATTTTTGACGTTTAAATGTCAGTGGTTTTCTTACTATTATTATTGTTTTTCAAATTAATTTATGAATAAAGTTCTACCGCATTTACGCTCGTTCACTCGACGTTTCAAAATTTTAAATAAAACAATAATAATAGTAAGAAAACCACTGACATTTAAACGTCAAAAATATTTCTGACAAAGATTGCTAAGCCTGCTAAGATTTTTTCTTTAAAAATTCATTCCAACTTTCGATTAACAACGCTACAGCTTAACAGTTAGTGTTTGCTTAATTAATTTTTTTCTCAGAAACTATTAACTTTTCGAAGAACATCAGAGAGGCAAAAAAGTTTTAGAATATTTTCGTCTATCTAAATAAAATATTTCCAATGTATTTATCATCGTCATAAAAAAGATCTAGACAAAAATTGAACGGGGGTGGTTATGTTTAGTAACTTAGAAGGGAAGATTGAAAGTACAAATAGGCTCGAAACATGCCCTATTATAAGCTAAACATATTTCCCAAATTTCATTTTCTTGGTGTTAATGGTTTTCGGGAAAAATAAAATAAACCAAAATTTTTCGCCATTTTTGAAGGGGCGTAGCTCCGCAGGGGAGTCGAAATCGCTGATAGTTTATATGAGAAAGTACCCATAAAATTGCCTAAAGAAGCACCCCCTGAAGTTTGGGCACGTCATTCAGATACATCCTGTAAAGTAGATCGCATTCCCGCAACTCACATAGTAATTGAAATTTTTAACTTCCACGTGGAAAGGTTAAGTATACCTGCAACTACTGCTTATGTGGAACGTATTTTTAGTATAATGGCAAACAAATGCACCGAAACCAGAAATAAGTCTTGCGTTGATTTAGTAAAGTCAGAATTACTCGAGTCATAACTTTAAATTATGATTGAAGATGTAAACAGTTTTGACTGTATAAAAAGTAATAAATTATTATTAAAAAAAGTTCGTTCAACAGAAAAATATGTAAATGGAACAGAATAATAATGAAATTTGAAAAATTTTATCTCCTCTATAGTTACTTTTAAAAACGGCAACCCTAAAAGTATGGTAGATACAAATATACAAATTGAAAACGAGACTGTATTAGTCTTCCACCACTACTAACGGCGGAATAATATTGTTGAAGATGAGGAACCAAGTGTAAGTCTAGTAGAAGATGCAGAAGCTTGTCCATTGGAGGATGATATCGATTATGATTATAAATGATAAGCGGTCTGGTCAAGCTATGGACAAGTGGCAAGAAAGGCTATTTGAAACTAGAAAGCTTAGTTATAAAGCAAACAGGTTGGTGAGTAGAAAAACAACAAAATGCGAGAAATAACAAAGAGCTTGAAATTCAGTAGTATCAGTCTGCTTTTTTTTTTCGAAGTCTTTTAATTTAAACATTTTTAGTAAGAGAAGCTCCAAAGAATTTGACTTGGAACCACTGTATAAAAAAGTAATCTTAAATTTCGACAAACAATCTGAATTTAATATTATCGCATTTATAGAAAATCAGCCTATGTATTTTATGAATAAGATCGGCTCATATCTTGTAGTTATTATGGTGCAATATACGTGATATTCTGAAATATATCTCGAAAAGATTTCACCACAACCTCTTTGGCCAAGAGGAGTCCTTTTTAAAACAATTATTATAGACATTAAGCATTATGACTTAAGCATGATAGCATCATGATATTCTCAAAATTCAAAACATTGGGTGAAACTTATATTATTAATATTTGAGTTCTTGGTTATAATTTTAAAAATGTTACTTACACAGAAGTTTGGATGACTCAAAATAATTGTGTGAACAGTTACATAATACCCAATACACAGAAAATAAGCAGAGTTATAAGGAACAGTTACATTTTAGATACTTTAACAAAATAAATTATCAAAAAGAAATCCCAAAATGCACAGGTTGCACGTACACATGCATTCTACAAAGAATTATTCTAAAGCTCTGTGGCAATTATTCGTTGTAGAAAACTTGTCTACCTCCCCATAGCACAGCCACAAAAGACTGGTTCCTAACAACATATCACAAATATGAAATCATTGAACTCTGCAGCATATAGTGGAAATAATACACAAATTTATGTTGGTCTGATAATAACCCACATGTGACAGTGGAAAGTCACGTTCAGCATCAACTTTCCTTTTTTGTAATTAATTTGGTGGACCTACTGAAGGAAGTTCCATTGAATATCAGAGAAAATATTTACTGTCAACATAGTGGCTCCATTTTAGTTGCACCATGATTGACCATCTTAAATTCATGCAATTCGTCCACAAGCTGAAACAAAATGAAAAAATCATAAAATCATCTAAAAAAAAAATTTTGGAAAAAAAAATTGGCGATTTAATCTTTCTAACAACAAACAAAATCAAAATACAATGACCGTAAAGTCACGCAAACTATATAAAAAGCAAAATAAAATTGATAAGCCAAATGAAATTAATGAAGTTAAATTCAAATTAAGAAGTTAAACAAATTTTCTAGGCCTAGTAAATCTTTAAAAAAAAAAGATCCTAAACAGGATGTAAATGAAAATGAACGTCAAAGAAAAAAAAAGATTTTATATAGTTCTAACAAAATCGAAAAGAAAAAAAAATAAGGTTTTACCAGAATATAAAGCTATATAATAATAATAATAAATGACTTTATTCGTTCACTTACACCTATATACATTCTACAAATTATATTTTATGCATATAAAAAGGTGAACGAAAAGGCGAAGTTCAGTAAAATACTGATTTTCAACTTATGTAGAGGATGTTCAGAAAGAAAACAAATCATTTCTGCGAGTATTAAAATAATGAAAAAATGAGAGAATAGATGAAAAATAATGAGTTTTCATCATATAATATACGCAAGACAACACCAACAAATTTGTTTATAAAGAATCAAAATATAATGACTGTATTTAAATGTTTATGTAAAGAAATTTTTTTTTTAAGTCTCATCTGGAGACGTAAAAAGGAAACAATTTCCAGGCGTTAAACGTTAAGGCAAGGGAATGGGGTAATAAAATTTGGACTTTAAATTAATAAAATAATGCAGGATTGGGAAAACAAGGATAGAGTGTAGCAAGGAGTTGGGTGTGATTTTGGGATCCCTGTGGCTACACCCAACTTAACTTAAATAACAAATCTTATTTACATTTACTGGTAAAATGGATTTTACTATTAACATTGATCAAATTAATAATCTTGGTACTATTGAATTAATCCATAGCTACAAAAGAATGTCGTTCAAAATGCACCAAGTACTTCAGCACATCAAATTCAACAAAACTTGCAAATCTGAAGATTTAATTCCAAAATATACTAAATATAAATTACCACAACATTTATCAAACACACAAATAAGATTTTTACGCCATAACCAGATCAACAAAAGTTTTATTTATAATACTTTAATCAAAAAACTTCATTATATTGAATTGCAAGAGGTAATAGATCAAATAAAAACTAAACAAAAGCCAGAATTAAATGCCTTGTGGAAGAGAAAAATGAAAAAAAATCAAATCTTTAAGACGGGAAAAGCGAGACAACACCACGGAAACAATAGATTCACAGCACATACCAACACAAATTTCACCCACGAATAACCAACCTCTCCAATACTCAATTTTATAAAAAAGGACCTTCTCGATAAGGGACACAAGTACTCCATTCCAACAAGTCAAGTTAACCTGATTACACTTGCCATAAAACTAGAAAACATCATTAATGGATTGCCGGAGGAAGACAGCTTAAGAAAAGACCTCATGGAAATGCTTAAAAGAAAAGAACAATGTATTCAAAATAAAAGTAAAACAACACACACAACAACACTCATAACATACACTGGAAAGAAGAGAACAAGATATTACGTAAGATAAAAAATAAAATTAAAACTAATGCCCTCATTGTGATAAACGCTAATAAAAACGCAGCATTATAATAAAATAATTTTTCTTCAACACACTTAAGTGTTTTTTATTTATAAATACTTTTCTAGAAGACAACAATATTAATGCATCCTTTATTTTAGCAATGAACCCAAAAATTCCATTACTTCATTCCCTTATCAAGTTACATAAAAATAATTTTCCTATTAGACCTATCATATTTGCTATAGATTCAAGCACATACAGAATTTGGAAATTCTTAATTCAATTTTTCAAAAATGCAACCAACATTTTTTTTTTTGCTTAAACTGATTATGCAATGTCATTGACATTTTATCTCTTAACGTTTGTCTGCGATTAGGAAACTAAACAATTATTGTGATTTATAAAGAAGTCACATAGTTTAATGTCAAAAATCAGAAAGTTTCATGCGATAAAATTATTATAAACGGTTTACGAAAAAATTCTTGAAACGAGTTAAAGATTAAAATTTTTTCTGATATTTTTAAAGGAGTATGATCGACTATGATAGCAATCGTTTTAATGATAATAACAAATAAAATTAATAATTTAAATAAATAAATCAAAAATTAAGCTAAATGTTCCAAAAGTATAGCTTGGGCAGCTCCTAAACGATATTTAAATTCTTCTAACCATTCCCTAAGGTATCAAGAATTATTCGCTGAACTTCTCGAATTCTGATTTTTTGTTCATCCGAAGTATTTGATCCAGTGGTGTAAACTTAAAGGAAGAACTCCGGCAGAGTCAAATCTGATGATATTGCAGTCTAGTCAATTAGGCCTCTTCTCCCAATCCATCGATTGAGAAGTAATTGGTCTAAATAAACTCGAACAGGAAGGACATTGTGTGGTGGCGCGCTTGTTGGAGAATCACTGCTGCTAGAATTGAATATATTTATTTATTTGGATAAAAGCGCGGAAAAGTGTATAACTTACCGAAAATCCCTTTAAAGTTTCGATGTGAGTATATTTTCGCAGCACTACCGATAACGCCAATTGTTTCTTTATGTTTCACAACCAATCACATTACATTAATCCAATAAAATTAGAAATAAAATAATTTTTACAACAATGAAAAAATTAACAGTTTTTTAGAACACATTTTCGGGTAAAATACCCTTCCATCTTAGGTTTTCGACGTACAACGATTAAAATGTCGTTGTTTACTATCTATCTGTTGCTCTAGGAACCCCTTATTACTTTTCCAATTGTTAACATTACTTTTTTTCTTAAAATTGTAAAATACTTTTGTATTGTCTTCGTCAAGGGTTTGCCACGGCTAATTTTTATTACTTGAAGAAAAATCAATATGTAAAATAATAAACATCTTGTATTAGTAATTATTGACTGAGGTTGGTTTCAATTTGAGCCGAAATAATTATTCATTAAATCTAATCTAACCTTACAACAAATATCAAATAAAATAAATTTCTATAATTACGACTCCAAAATGGCGATCCTTTCACGTTTCGGAACGGCACGACTTGATTCTTCAATAACAGGATCTTTTCCAAACTTGAAGTCAACTTATTCCCCTTGATGGTTTACAATCACCATTAAACACCCTAAATTATATACAAAACAAATGAGTGATCGACAATTCACACGACTATAATTTCAAAAATAATAATGTGCTTACCCGAGACAACGGGGTGTTCAAATAAAACAAAAAAAAGGAGCAATCCGAATTAACGAAAAAGAAAAATAGATACTAAGATCTACTCTTCAATCTCTATGGATTCCTTCCTAATTAAATTATCCGTCCACCAATTATCCAATTTGTTTAAAGACGCCAAATGGAAATCTCTTCCAATTTTACTTCTAGGAACGTCCGGACTGCTTTTCAGTCAGAGACTAAACTTTCTTCCTCCCACAAGTTGAACGATCAAATAAAAAACCCGTTATCTCGCCGAAAAATATAAATCCCGTGAACACATGTTGAATATCGATCAACTCTTAAAAATAACCATTGAGGGAAATCGCGAAAAAATAAAACAATAAAATTAGAAAAATACCTCATCAGTTATAATAAATAAATATATCGATAATAAATAAAACTAAGAAAATAAACCGTAATAACTCTTTCTCCCAGAAAAATTTTTTTTTGTATGCAGTAATATATGTTAAATTCTAATTTAATTCTACTTACAGTTCTGTACAATCCGCTCTTAAATCTTTTACATTCCACGATCCTAATTTTTTACCGTCTTTATTTTCTAATTCATACGTGTTTATACCTAACTTTTTCTTACTTTATAAGGACTACTATATTTTTTCCTAATTTAGCTGAGAATGATTTACTTGCGTCTGATAAACTATACTCTCTCTTCCATACTTTATCTCCTACTTTATATGTTATTGGTCTGTGTCTTAAATTATAGTGATGTTTAGTCTTTTCATGAGCAATTTTTAATTTATCTTCCACAAATTTTCTCAATTGATTTAATTTATCTACTTTTTCTAAAATATTATCTCTATTCTGTGTATTGTCTTCATTTAACAAATTTTTTCACGTAATAATTTATATTGTCACACCTTAATTACGACAAAAAAAAATACATATAATAACCAACACATTTACAACATCAAACACAACACGGGTCCTCGCCTAGCTCAATTGGAGATTGGGTTGGGTAGAATTTCTTTAAGGCGCCACACAGTTGCTTCCGTATTGTCCACGAACTGTGACGTGAAGTTGGTAAAGTGAGTGTTGTAAACAAATGACAAAAATAACAAATACAACAACAAAAATAAGTCGAAGTCAATTTGAGTTGCAATAATATTTATTTGGGATAATACCCAAAGAACGAAAAGCAACAAAAAAAAATAGAAAAAAATTAAATTTAGAATAAAAAATTAAAATTAAAAAAAATAATATCATTAGTGATAACAATGAATGAAAATAAGACAAAAAAAAACCTAAAAAGAAAATCCCTAAATTGAACCCGCACGACTCCGTATATTTGAGCTCAAAATAAAGCCGTGATAATAAAAAATAATAAAACCGAAATCAAAAATGATCAAACAATTACTTTTGGTAAAACAAAAAAACTAATTAATTCAATAGATCAAAAAAAACGGTAAGTACAAAAAAAAGTAACTGAATTGTATACAATACTGTTAAGTTCTAATTCTTTATTTTATTTTAGATTTTTATCTGACCTTGACTGTGATGAACCTAATCCAGTAAGTCTTCTTCCTCAGTAACGCCTTCCAGAACTTAGAAAAGGATATTGATGAAAGATATACTCCATTATTGGACTCCAAAAATTGACTTCCAATACAAAATTTAATAATTTGTTTTCTCTCAACAGGAAATACAAATAAACCAAAGAAAATGCTCTCCAATACAAAAGGCCTAAAGCGAAAATAAAGAGAATTAGGAAAAAAAAATAGAAATGTAAAAGAAGGGAGAAGAAAAAGGAAAAAAAGGAATTTTGTTAAATAACGCAAAGATTGTTAAAGAGTTGTAAATTAAGGATTAAAAGAAAAGTCTTACCTCAGATCTTCGAGGCCTTAACCAGGATAAAAATTTTGTTTTTAAATATGATACGAAGAAAATCCGGATAAACCGTAAATAGGAATGAAATAATCAATTCCCAAACTATTTCGCACACAAGTGATAAATCCTCCAAATAAGGAAAATGGAAATTTCAACCCAAATAATTTTAGATTACCAAAATGACTATCACCAAAAATTTCCGAAACTCACAGGTGTGGCACGTATCAAAGCTGGTTTTAAAGAGAGCGAGAATAGTCTCTGAAGAGCTGTAAAAATACTCTCGTTGTATAAAAAACTGAACTTGCGCATAAACAAAATTTGAATAAAAGAAATAAAAAGAAAATAGGAAAGAGAATTGAAATTACAAATAAGAGGAATATAAAATTGGAAAATTAAGGAAGTTCTAGAAGTACGCTGCTAAAAAAAAATACAAACAAATGTATTAATAATCAATAAAAATAAACATATTACGTTACGCGTATTATGCAACCCAAAATCTTCCTTCTTTGACAACACAAAACAAATTTACACCAAAACAATACATTAAAGACCTACCAAACAATCAGACCGTTACAATATGTTGAGCCATGAAGTACCATTTCCGTACCATAATTTACAAAGTAAGGAGTATTCAGGGTTACTTCGTTTTTAGCAGTGTTATATGCACAACATAATTCATTTAAGTTTTCATCCCATTTCTTTTGATTGGTTTCTAAATATGAAGACATTTTTCTCTCATTTCTCCGGGTTTAATTTGTTGTTCAGGTTTTTGTTCACAACATACTTTACATTTTTTTACAAAACGATATACGTCACTCTTCAAAGCTGGCCAATAAAAATTTGATAGAATTCTATTATAAGTTTTATACATGCCTAAATGTCCTACTGTAGGTTCGCAATGAAATGATTTTAAAATGTCTTTCCTGTGTGACTTTTTTATTACTAATTTCCAATTTTCTGTGCTATTATTGAATTCATTATCTTTTAGATGCTTGTATACTTTGTTGTCATGCAAACGCCATTTTGGAAAATGTAAAGGATTTATACTGATTCTATTACACATTTTGTCATACCAAGGGTCTTTCCCATCGTCAACCATAAAGGTATTAGATAATGTGAATCTATTATTGTTGTTACTTCCTAAACTATCTTCTGATATGGCTCGGCTAAGACAATCAGGTACAACATGAATTTTTTCAGGTCTATGAATAATATCAAAGTCAAACTGTTGAAGTCTCAAAGTCCATCTACTAAGCGTACCATTAGGATTTTTTAAGTTATTTAGTCACACAAGACTATGGTGGTCTGTAATTACGATATAATGTTCCAAATAACATCGTAACCTCCTTTCTCTACTCCAAATAACCGAAAGTAACTCTTTTTCTGTTACTGAATTCTTGATTTCGTTTTTTGTCAAAGCTCGTGATAAATAACAGATAAGGTATTCTTCATTGTTATATTTTTGAGTGAGTACCGCTCCTAACCCATATGAACATGCATCACATTGTAAAATAAATTCATAATTAAAATTTGGATGTGAAAGTATTGGTGCGCTTACTAAGGTATTCTTGATTGTTTAGAAAGATTGTTCACAGTCTTAAGACCATTTAAATTTAATATTCTTTTTTATTAAGTGTGTTAATGGAGCAGCTATTGGAGATAAATTTGGTATAAACCTTCTGTACCATGATACCATTCCTAATAATGTTTTAACTTGTTTTGGGGTTTTTGGTGTTGGCATATTAATTACAGCGCTTACTTTTTCAGGATCAGCGTTTAACCCATTTCTATTTACTATGTAACCTAAAATTTTAAGTTCGTTCCTACAGAATCTACATTTTTCTTTATTCAGTGTTAAATTTGCTTGTCTTAGGCGACTGAAAACCTCTGGAAGTATTTCTATATGTTTTTCAAACGCTGATGTGCAAATTATAATGTCATCGAAATATATAAATAAGTAAGGTTCCAGTTCAGGACCAAAAATCTCATCAATCAAACATTGAAAGGTACTAGGCGCATTTGTTAAGCCGAAGGGCATTCTCACAAATTGAGATAAACCCCGCTCTGGCATAGAAAATGCAGTATATTTTTTACTTTCTGGTTTTAGATTAATTTGCCAATAGTTATATCAAGGCTACTGAGATATTTACAATTTCCTAACTGATTCAGTATCGTATTTATATTTGGTAAAGGGTATGCACTTTTTTCGGTTACAGCATTTCATTTACGAAAATCCACGCAAAATCTATAATTGTTTTTATCTTTAGGCACTATCAAAATTGGTGAGTTCCAGCTACTATTACTTCGTTCTATGACTCCCAAATCTAGCATTATTGTTACTTCTTGATCGATTTTTTTCTGCATATAACTTGATAATTGCGAGATTTAATTGGTAAACTTTTTGTTATAATTTCATGTTGTGTTATTTTTTTTTTCTCTTTATTGTGCTAATAAGAAACTTACACTCTTTACACTCGTCAATCAGTAGTACAATAAAATTACAAAATTACAGTATCAAAAAGAGAAAATGAATCTCAAGCACTAAATAGGTCTACGGAGGTCTCAAGGAATTCCCGTATAGAATAGAATCCCTTCTTTAGCAAGAATATTTTTAACTTCCCAAGCAACTCGTCCGCTGGAAGAGCTCTCACACTATGTGGCAGGTGATTATACAATTTTTGTCCCATGTATATAGGACCTGATTGTGTCTTTTAAGGTCTTTTCTCCCACGCGTTTCACACGGGTGAATATCACCGTGCATCCTTAAGGAGTTCATGCTCTCCAAGATGTATCCCACGCAGCGAAGGATGTACAGAGATGGAATGGTGAGTATAGACTGCGCAATGAAAGCATTTCTGCAATCATCACGATAACCTAAACCCGTTACTATTCTTACCGCCCTGCGCTGCAGCCCGAACATGTGAGCAGCTTCAGGGGCTGCTCCCCATGCTAGTATAGAGTAAGACAGTATGGAATGAACAAATGCAAAATAAGCACTTTTTACTACTTTTGGCGTAACAGTTACTGCAAGCCGCCTTAGGAGAAATATATTACGGTTAACTTTTTTGCCCATCTCCACACTATGTTCGTGAAAACGCAACGCAGGAGCGGCGACGTAGAGGCCCAAAAACTGGGTTACTTCGGGACAAGGAGCGTTAATCTGCCTCAATATGAACGGAAGTGTGACAGTTTTATTTTCATTAAGACAAAGCTCGTTCGCAAGGCACCAGTCCCGCGCCCTCGGCAGAGCCATCTCAGCCCCACTAGCAGTATCATCCCGATTTCTACCTCTTATTAAGACCGTAGCATCATCAGCATATAGGATGCAATCACAGTTATCAAGACCTGCTTTTATGTAATAAGCAAAATCATTGAAGAACAACAGAAATAAGAGAGGGCCCAAGATTGATCCTTGTGGTACCCCTCTCACTATCGGCAAGGAGTCAGATGTAGAGTTATTAACTCTTGTCACCTGCGTCCTCCCGTTTAGATATGAGTGAATGAGACTGATAGAAAGATCATCAAAGTGATATATATTTATTAATTTATGTATTAGAATAGTATGCGATACACAGTCAAAGGCACGAGACAGGTCCAAGAACAAAGAAATACAATACTCGCCATTCTCGAAAGTATCCATGCAAACATTCGTAAACTTTATTATTGCATCCTCCGCACATTTACCCCCCTGAAATCCAAATTGATTATCATACAATATATTATATTTTTTTACGTGAGACATTATTCGATTATAGATCGCTCGCTCATACACCTTGGAGAACACAGGAAGGATGCTAATCGGTCTATAATTAGTGACCTCGCTCTTGCTACCACTTTTAAACACCGGCACAACAGAGGTTTTCTTCAGGCTGTCAGGGAATATTCCCTCCTTAAATGCAGTATTAATTAATTTACATAAAGGAAGAACATATAAGCTTATGTTATTTTTTATGAAGTTAACTGACAGGCCGAAGATATCTCTAGATGGACTATTTTTTAGACCGCGAAAAATTTCGCGAACCTCATTGTGTGTTACTGCCTGCAAGCTAAACATATTAAAATTACTCGGAATAGTGCAAACACTGGTATGATCATTTCGTACTCCAGTTAAGTTTCGAACAATAGTTACAGGCATGTTCACAAAATAATTATTTACTTCATCTGGATTCAGATCCAAGCACTGACTCTCTCTGTCCCTCCGCTGAGCATTAATCAGTTTCCATGCGGCACAAGATTTGTTACTTGAATTTTCGATAAAAGAGCTAGTCGCGTTAATTTTCGCTTCGGATATAGCTTTCCGATAGATAGTTCTTGTAGTGTTTCGTAAATGAAGTAAGTTATTTGTTTTATAACGACTATACACAGGAAAAAATCGTGTCGTGTAAAAATTTTAGAGTAGTTGGTAAAAAGAATTAGAGTAAAAATTGTAATACTACATAGTAAAAACAACTCTAATGTACACTATATTTAATATTAATATAGAGTTCATATATTATTCACTTAATAGAGTAGTTTTTACAGTTCTCTAAGGGAGAGTTCTTTTTTACTCATGTTAGTGAAGTTATGTAATATATAAACCATGAAATTTTACACTAGAAGTGTACTTTTCCTTCGGGTACTCGTAGGCACCGCACTATTTTGCTCGGGATTACTCGTCGGTACCACGTGATCAACATGTGTGATACTGCTAAAATTTAACGGTCATCTACTGAACAAGTCCGAACTTGACCGTATTACTGACAGTGTCTCGAGACCGATTCATTGTATATCGTGTAAATACAAAAAGAAAAAACGATTATCTTTATTATGTTTGTAAAAATAAAACATATTCATATCGTAAAACTAGTGGAACTTCCCGAAGATTTTAGTTACGAGTTCCTTATGGAGATTGGTAAGTATATGCATGCGATAACCTGTAGATTTTTTTACTAGAAATCTCCGACGATTTCATTTATACAATTTAGATTTATAATTTAGTAGTATTGTGGTAATATTGTGTTATTTCTTTTCTATTGCTACCAACGACTACGCATTTACTATATTATCACGGCGTCATATTGCTATGGTTTTTTACAATAAATTGACAAGCCAAGAAACGGTTCCAAACCGGTTCTACATTCAATTATAAGCCATTTCATTGGTTAGATCGTATGTTTGACAATGCATTACTGCTTCCAGAACTCTTCTTTTGGCTTGTTGGGACAGATTCATAATAGGTATGAATTGCGAATTTAATAATTTTGCGTTATTCATTTATAATTTTTTAATATACGATTTAGTTGATTGCATAATGTTATAATACATACAATAATAGAACGTTCTGAAATGAAAAATGTTTTTAATTGTAAATTTCCATAAGTATGTCGCATAAGTACGTCATAAATGTGACGCTCAAAGAAAGCTCTAAGCGTGTTCGGCGACTCTCGATTAATTTTTATAAGTCGCAGCATAATTTTAACCACATATTATGCTATAGAAAAAATTATGCCTATTCCTGTAAAATTTTGATCTAAATACTATACAGGTGCTCACAAAAGTTATTCCCTAAAAACTTTGTTATTTATTAGAAAACATAAAACTGTTCGTACTGATTTAAAAAGATAATTTCATTTTAAAATTATTTTTATCCTTAAAAAATCGTTTAAACACATGGTTTTCAAGTAATTCTGGCAAATTTCCAAGTAATAGAAAATCTTATCTTTGATTAAATTTGTACACGAATCGCTATCATTTTTGCTCTAGTTGTGGTTACAATTATGCTACGACGTACAAAAACACCTATACAATGCTAACATTTTATTTAGTCAAGAAGAAGTTTCCTGAATTACATGATGACGATGTATTTTTCATGGAGACGGACGGAACAATTTTGGATGAAAATGTGTTAGCAGGCTATTTGAGAAGCAAGGATAATATTGTTACAATTGTCGTTGCAAAAATTAGAAACGAGTTCAATATCATTGATGACACTGCTTCCACTGTGTCCATTATAAGCACGTCCTCCTCCAATGATTTAATAAATGAATCGTTACACTTGGCCAATAATACACTTGAGCCAGTCCTCACTCAAACTGAGCTAAAATTGTTCAGTATTCAGGTATTAGATATAGGGCCACTTTACCATCATCCTCGTTACTTAAGAGGAAAGGTTCTGCCATTGTTACTGCAGTTTGAAGCGCCTTCCTTGGGTAGAAATAACTGTCTAATAATAAATTTAAGAAGATGATGTTAAAAGTGGCCCTTACTTGGATTTATACACGGTGTCCGGCTATTCGCGTAAAAATAAGTAGATATATAAAATTTCGACTTTTTAACCCTAACGATTTTTTAAATCAAAGTGTGCGGAGGAAGTATTTTAGGACACACTCTTATATGAACGTTTCTTCATAATTTTTTTCTGTTGAACCACCCCTTTAAATATATGAATGCAATATCCGGACACCTGTACTACTTATACGTAACTTTTAAGCACTTTTATTTCAAAAATAGCTTCTTTAGAAAGCTAGAGACAAAATCCTGTATAAATAAATCTCTAATTTCAGCAGTGGAAAAATGTATACTAGAAAAAGGAGGGGACAACATATTTAACTATTACGAAAACGAAGCACTTCTTACAAACATTTTGCGAATGAAATTAGTGCAAATAGTTTCTTCTATTTTAAAAGAAAATTTTCAAAATTTTCGAATACCTGAATATGCAAAAAAGAATGCAGCAGAAACTATTATCGAATTATTTCCGAATTTAAAAGACCCTTTGGGAAAAACTGGATATGTTAGTATTTATTTTTACAGGATAATTTATAACTTATCTTTAGGATAACTAAACTTGTCTCAATACAATTGCTCATCTTAAAAAAAAGTCAGAGAATTACATTTATTTTTAATATACAGGTGATTCAAAAGTAGATGGCTACAATGAAACCCCATCTAGATAGTAAATCTTAAAGTAAATTAAAAGTAAATCTATGAGATCGATTATCTCGAAAACAAAAGCCAATTGCAAAATATGTTATTCTTTGTTTTCGATTTAGAATTTTTTTTTACCTGCAAAATTAGCAACTTTTTGTTTTTATAAAATTTTCTGTTTTTAATCCTGACACTGAAACTTTCAAGTCGATTATGTTGAAAATAAGCCGATAAAAAAAAATTCTTTCATTTCGATTTCAAATTGGCTGTTCTACATGAGATTTCATTTTAGCAATCCGCTGTTGAATCATGTATATATAACATTTGCTGTATATGTTACGGTAAATACCCTGAATGGGCGAATGTATACATTTACCCGGTACATGTGGGTAATCTACCGGGAAATGTGCACATATCCTTGAACATTTACTTAAATACGTAAATTTACCGTGGCTTTAATATTTATTTGTGGCATATAATTAAAAGTATCTCTATAAATATTATAGGTATTTTTACTCAAATGATTAAAAAAATTATTTTCAAAAACTAATGAAAATAAATTTAATAACAACATTTAACAACTTAAACTTTTTTAATATCTAATATTTTTAATATCAGTATTAATTGAATTAAGATAAAGTTGTTAAATCTCATTATTTTAGTACAACGAATTCATTATTAAATATTTTATGGTTTTAGGAGGCTTTTTATACAAACAATAATGGGGGGGAGGGATACATCGCTTGGCGTTTAAGAACCATCGCGAGAATGGAATATAAAGCAAATAGCAAAGTAAGAAGAAGATCAAAAAATTTATTAGATTCTGAGGAATTAAGACAAAGAGATTCCAAAGTAGTGATTGAAAATTTCAATAATATAGATGAAGCCATACGGTTTCTTTCAACAGCAAATTTAATGAACGACAAAACGGAAATAATAGAAAAATTAAATATCACACGCAATTATAGGAAAACAAAGGGCTGCAATATAGTTACAGATTTTCCTAAATTATTTGAAAATATTTTCCTGGTATGTTTTGTTACTTTTTTATGTATTTTGTTTTAAATATGTATAAGTATGTATAGCTGGCGTAGAGGACAGTACATCTTTGGAGAAACACATACTGTCTCACTCAGACTGAACGAAACTTCGATTCCCCCAATTTTATTAGTGGAACACGCTTTTGCATTTTTGATGCCTGAAATTTTTTTCATTACATGTCACCGAATGTATTGTTCGCTAATTTAGTAGAATAGAAATGAAAATTTTTAACAATTTTGCCTTGTGAATTCCTTTGGTAGCGCTCCCACATGAAAAGCTCTTTTCAAGCGTTGTCATGAAATATGAATATACTATTTTATTTTTCAGATCGATGTTGGTTTTAATTCACAATTTGGGGAAGTGGACTTTGAAAGCAAGTTTATGAAAGATTCGGAAGCTATTATAAATATATATAAAAAAACAGTTAAGAATATAAATAATGCAGTTTTTGAAAATCCGGATATATCTATACAGGCTATATACGCATTATTAGAAATGTTACCAGCATCTCCAAATAAAAAGAATAAAACGGACGCATCATTACTTAAAAAAGTACTTTTATTAAAGAATGTAAGTATAATTAGCTGACCAATTTCTATCGTAACCACTAGGTGACAACCCTTTAATAGTGACGTTTATGTTTCAGCGCAATACACCGTTAGCGGAGGTAATCGAAAAAAGAATGGAACACCTATTCCATGCCCAAGTCCATCAAGTTTTGCAAAAGCCCTGGGACTGTTGGTAAAATCCTATTTCGTGTTTAATACCGAATACGATCAAACAATAAAACATTTCTTTGAATTTATACAGTCCTACTATTTTAATATAAATACTGTTGTATTTACGTCTAAAATGATAGATTTACGAACACGTTTATGTAATTACTTTTAAATTATAAATTTTGTTTTCTATATTTAAAAACAAAACGATTGATTTGATTTTAACGTTTAGTTACAGTTATACTTATTTATTTCCAGTTTTTGTTTTTACTATAAAAAATGTATAAATGCTTTATTTGTTGTGAAAGTATTTCACATTTAAACTTAATGGTAAAACATTTAAAGTTTATTCATTGCTTATATGATGGCCCTGAACTACTTCTAAGGTGTTGTTTTGTGAATTGCACAAACTCATTTAGAACATACAACGGTTTTAAAAAACATTTAAAGGCCCACAACTGCTCATCTAACGAGTCTTTCGGTCGAGATGATATTGATGTAGATTCAGAAGCACATAAGGTTCCATTTTTGAATAATATGTCCTATAGTACAGTTAATGATGATGATAGCGATTTAGTAACACAATTCTTAAATATTGATATTTCCAGTATTTTTTATACATTTTATTCACAAATTCACAAAATTTCGTTACCAAAATCCCACATGCAGATTATGTATAAATCAGTATTGGAATTAGTGCATAAAATCGCTTCATCAATACATTCCAATTTAAATAATAAAATTGCAGTAGAGAAAATTTTACATGATATAGAGTTGGAGGCAGAGTCATATTCAACGGTATATAAGCGAAACAATTTTGTTAAAGCAATAGGCTTTGTTGAACCTCAAGAAATTACGATTGGAATGAGAACAGATGTGAAAAAAATTAATAACCAACATGTGGAAACAAATGTACCATTAACCTTTCAATACATTCCCATTCTAGATTCTTTAAAGTCAATTTTATTAAAAAATCATGAGTTTATTATATTAAACAAATTATTAGAGAAACCATTGGAGTGTAATAAAAATATATTATCAATAGGTTCATATTTATTAAATAATTCTTTGTATGAAACTAAAAAGTTTTGTTTGCAAATACAGTTGTATTATGATGATTTTGAAACCACAAACCCTCTGGGTAGTAAAACAGGAAATCATAAGCTCGGTGCTCTGTATTTTACAATTAGGAATTTTCCAACCTATTTTCAAAGTTCTCTTACCAATGTACATTTACTTGCGTTATTTTATACTTTAGATTTAAAAGTTGATGACATTGATTTAAACGTTGTATTAACGCGAGAGATATGAAACAACTAGAAATTGAAGGTATATCAGTTGACGGGTTTAATGAAAAGATATTTGCTACATTAGTTTCATTGTCACATGATAATTTGGCCGCAAATTCTTTGCATGGTATGGTCGAATCATTTCAAG
Organism: Onthophagus taurus; assembly: GCF_000648695.1. Taxonomy (NCBI): domain Eukaryota; kingdom Metazoa; phylum Arthropoda; class Insecta; order Coleoptera; family Scarabaeidae; genus Onthophagus; species Onthophagus taurus. Next base: position 43,528 of record NW_019280658.1, on the reverse strand, counting down.
CAAATTATTACTGTAGAATGTGTTTGTCACATAAAACAGATATACAAACCATATACTCAGATGCTGATGTTGTAATAAGAAAATTTTCAGAAGATGAGATTTGGAATGCAAACAATAATTTTGGAATAAAAAGAAAGAGTGTTCTTAATGATCTAAAGTATTTTAAACTTTTTGATTCAATGTCGGTGGACATTATGCATGATGTACTTGAAGGAGCAGTTCCCCTTTTGTTAAAATTGTTTATAAATAATTTAATTGCTTGTAATGTGATAACTTTAGATAAATTAAATAACAGAATTAAATTGTATCACTACGGTGATGTAAATCAAAGCAATAAACCTAAACCTTTAGTACTTGACAAACCTGGAAATTTAATTGGACAGAGAGCTGCTCAGAATTGGACTCTAATAAGATATTTTCCGTTGATAATAGATGATCTAAAATTAAACAAAGAGTTGTCTCTTGAGTTTAGTGTAATTAGTCTTTTATTAAGAATAATGACAATTATTTTTTCACACCGAATTACAGAGGAAATGGTTCAGGAATTAGAGCAATTAGTCGAACAACATCACGTTCTTTTAAAAAAATACTTTAAATGTCACATTACTCCTAAACTCCATTTTATGACTCACTATGGTACAGTTATACGAACGATGGGACCTTTAGTAAATTTATGGTGTATGCGATATGAAACCAAACATGGATTATTAAAAAAAATGTGTAGTCAGATTAACAATTATAAAAATTTGGCTAAAACTTTAGCTACAAAAATCCAAGAGCAGACAGTATTTGAAATTTTTGAACCAATGCAGCTTAAGAAAGGTCCATTACAATTAGTTTTATTTGAAAACTATACATATAGGACACTTATACAAGACTCGTTGGATGACAATTTTTATGGCGAATCAGTTGAAATATTAAAATGGATTAAGTACGGTTATCTATATAAAAAGAATTATTTTATTTGCACGGAAAACGAAAATAAATTGCCTCAATTTCTAGAAATAATTGATATTTTGATAATTAGATATGTTTTCTTTATAACAAAAAAAATGAAAACACTGATGTTCGTGAATAAACTTAATGCTTTTAAAATTCTTCCAACGGAAAATTTCGATCTAATTCATTTAAACGTATTACTTTATAGAGAACCTTACAATGCACATATGTCACATATAAGCAATGAATTATTTATTGTGCCCAAATATTGTTTTGTTTTTAGACATAGACATTAGAACTCACAGTTGTTATTGTTATAATTCAAGTGCTCGGACGATTGTTAATGTATTAGTTTTGTTTTTAGTTTAGGAGATAAAAAGTTGAACAAAATATTAATATGTCTAGTAGATATATATAATTCTACTTAAAAAAAAGCTGTTGAATTTAACAACTCAATTAAGTTCAATTACCCGAGCCCTCTAAGTAGTTTTTTTTTCTATTTAAAAAAAATTAAAACTCGTTTGTGAATATATAATAGCTTATTTAAATTTAAGTTTTAATAATAGTACTTATATTACAAGTAAAAATAAAAACAAATATGTTATAATTTTGATTTTTATTATAAACGTACAACTTCCCTAAAAATACTCTACTTCCTATTAAAAATTAACACTAATAAGTGAAAGATACACACTGTTTAGTGATATTTTGTCAATTAATAGAGTAAAATTAGAGCGAATCTTTAATAATTTATAGTGCTAATTTTACACTGATTAGATTAGAAATGTATCTAATTAGAGTCACGACAACATCTAGTTAGATTACATATAATACACTGTTATAGAGTAACGATTTTACACTATTTAATAAACACCATCTTCTCACTATTTAATGTTAATTTTTAATCTATTCACCTACACTATATAGTGCTAAAAAATAACTCTAAATAAATTGGACCGATCTGAACCATGTTTTAGAGTTGATTTTTACTCTATATTTTTTCCTGTGTACAATTCACAAAGCAGGTTGTACCTAGACCTCAAGTCTGATAATGGCTGGTTAAACCATTTTACACTGCCATCAGTGGACCTTGACACTTGACGGCGTAAGGGAAACGCCACATAGAAAGCTTCCAGGATATGTTGGAAAAACAATTCATATTTATCATTAGCCGTAAGGCAATCGCCCCACAGCAACACATCCCAACTGTGTTTACTTAGTATATTGTAATACATATTCAAACCGTACCGAGTAATTGGGCGAGTTATCTTTCTCTCATACGTTATTTCTGATGTAATAGTCATTGGAACATTTAGATACTGAGCGTAGTGATCTGATAGGTTGCTATTCTTAAGTACACCTGCTGTACAATCATTATAACCGAAATTCAAAAATATATTATCAATACAATTACTTATTCTAGTTGGTTCATTAATAGTTCGCACAAAGCCGAAGGACAGAAAGAGATCACATACCTCGATTGCAGCAGCGTCACTTCTACCAAAGTGTACCTTAAAATCACCAGCCACAATTACATTCTTACGGTCCCTTAAGCTCTCCAGCAGCCGCGTCAAGGCATCAAGAAATACCCGAAAACAGCCCTCCGTCGACCTATACAAACACACATAAGTAATCTCATTATTGTTCATCATGACACTTACAGCACATAATTCACAGTGAATTTCAACCGATAGATCTCTAATAAAATGAACATTCTTAAAAATACAATTACGTTTAAGCTGTTAGCTTTGTACATCCCAGTTGTATATTCTTTACACCATCAAAATAGTCCGTAACAATTTCATTCAATAAAAATCTTTGTTCTATTGTTAAATCGTCTTTCGTTTGTAATAAGTTACACATATTGTTTGTAATAGGTTCAGTGTTACTAAAATACCATTCACCTCTTCTCAAATCAGGCACTATACTCATTTTTACCCAAAATGCAGTACCGAGTACTAAAGTATGCTTAATACTGGGAAATATGTACGCAGTAAACAATTGGACTTTATTCATCAATCTTATTGGAATCTCAATATAATCTATATTGTCAACGCATTCGCCGCTTGCTAATTTACATGAAAAATTCTTGATTGAGTGTATTTTTATTCCCAACTTTTTAATAAGTACCAATCCCTTTTCTCCCAAAAAGACACCATTTGCCCCAGAGTCGAGTCCATTTATGTTACATTAATATATAGATACTGTTATATAAGGACACTCTGATTCAGTTTTTTGCGACATTAAATAGTCTAATATAGGTTTAGTTTTATTATTATAATGATCCATTTCGTTCTCCATTGTTCTCATTTTTTTACTGTGCAGTGTTTTGCAAAATGATCTTTTTCCAAACATCTGTAACAAATTATATCAGAATTTTTCTTCTGTCCTTCCTGACTTTTATCATCATTTCTGTTTCTACTAAAATTCCTTTCTCTATTAAAACTTCTATCTCTATGAGAACTGCTGTCTCTATTTCCTTGTCTATTATTTCCGAATTCCGTAAATCTGCTTTTTCTTTCATTTTGATAAGAATGTCTATTTTCAAATTGAAATATATCATTAGACCTTTCCCTAGTTCTGTTGCTTTCCCCATAAGAATCCCGCCTATCATTTGTCTTAAATTAGTTCTTGTTCTACTATTACTTCTTTCTCTATTACTACTATAATCTCGTCTGTCTCTGTTGTCTCTATTATTATTTTTTCTTATTGGGTATGTTGTAACATCAGAAAAATTAACTTGTGGTCTACTCATTTGGATATTACTAATTTGTCCAACAGTTCCCCCGTACGCTAAATCTGGTTCAACAACATTTTTGTCAATAGTAGGTGGAATAAAGTTAAGTTCTAAATATATTTCATTTTCTAGTTTTCTACAAAGCTCTATTAGACTATCAATAGAATCTATTTCAAGCAAAACAAGTTGTTTCTGATAATAAGGCAAAATATTCATTCTTAAAATTTTCGATTTCACTTGTTCATCTACGGGAGATGTTAATCTATTAAATAAATTTTTCATATAAGCCACATACAATCCAATTGATTCATTTTGTTCTTGTGTACGTGATTTTATTTGATTCCACATTTTTTCGTTATAGTTTTTTGGCAGAAATTCCTCTCTTAACGTGCAAGGTATACCACATAAGAACTGTTTTATTAAGATATTGCTATTAATAATATTTTGATTGCTAAAGATAACGTGTATTTTGTCAGTAAATTTGTTACAGCCATCAGTTACTTAAAACATCATTGTTTATAACGTTACGTTTATTCTGCTACTTTCAGAATAATGAATTAATAATTACAGTCTTACTTAATATTTTAATCAAGTCTCTCGATTTGGTTGGAAAAATAATACACTTCGCGAAGACTGGACGACAAAAAGATTTATTTTTAGACAAACACACTTTTATACAAATTTACAAAACAGGTTTACAAAAGTATATACAAGGAATTAAAGACATGATACAAAACAACTTATAGTTATAGTTATCTTAACAATAATTATTTACAATGTAGTATACAATCATAAAAAAAGGTAGCGGAGTGTGTCCCTAGTAAATTAAAGAATAGAAATTTCTTCTCTTCCTTCGCGTGTGTGAGTGAATTATAAACAATAAGATTCGGATACCGTTTTTAAAAAAGTTTTATTTCTTGTTGCTTTAACTACAATAGTTTCGTACAGACTGAATTAAAAAATGAATAAATGTAAATTGAAACAAACAAAAAAATATATAACTAAGCATATAAAAATAATAGTAATCATAATTCTAGGAATCGTCGGGTATCTCGTTGTTATGTTATGTTATTATTATACGATGTTATTAGTCAAATTTTCTTAATAATCAATTTTTACATTTTTTCAAAAATTTTCTGATATAAGGGTTCTAAAATTTTACGTCATCGCAAAGACAAAAAAAATCTCTATCAAATGAGCCTAACGAAAGGGTAATTTGCCATTTAAAAAAATTGAAGTATTATTCGTTACTCATTTGTTTTCTGAATTAAATACAATTGAATGCAGTCTTATTATGGAAAATAAAATATTAAATAACTTTTGTATAAAAGTTGATACTTTAACCAATCAAACTGGAAAATAAAGAATTATTTGTGGCACATTGATTCATAAAATTTGTTTTAAAGTGTTCTTTATTTTATTATTATATCTCAATTGGTTCTTGAGATACGATTTTTTAAAATTTTATTTTATTTTTCATATTTATAACTGCGCTTCGTTTTGTAATAATATTCCTCAGTCCTCCTACTCTCCTATAGAGGTCATCGTCATTTTGGCTCAAATTTTATTTGTTATATGTTCGAATTAATCGTTTTTTCTTAATTTTCAGTTTTCATCAATTTCTAAATAAATTTTGTACAAGTTTTTGGGGAAAGTTCATCTTTTGTTTTACGACTGAATTTTATTGCGCAGGTCTTTCTTTTTTGAGTCGGTTTTCGGTTTTGTCGCCGAATTCGCTCTTTTTCAATTTAACATCAGACATCGAAAGATTAATTACGCTGGTGAAGTGAGGATTTGATTCAACATTGTGGTTGGTATTTGGGATTCGTCACGACGTAATTTTGTTTGTTGTGATTTTAAAACTATCGCTGATTGCGTATTGTGTAATGTTTTCCGATTTCTTTACGATTTAATTTGGTCTGGTGTTCGGCTTCGACCTCCTGAGGTAAGATTTCTTTTGAGAGTTGATTATATATCATTTGTTTAAAAGCTCTTTATTTTTTTTTTGCTTCTGTTTCTACAGACCTTTTCTTTTCCTTTTCTCCTTTTATGTTTGACAGTGAGTAAACTTTTTTTTTGTGAAAAGCTTGGAAAGTTGTGTTGGTTCTAAACTTTTGGAACCTAAAATCTCTATATTGAGCATCCTGTTCCTGTCAGAGGATCTTTAGAGGCTTGAAAACAACAAGATTAGTTGTAGCGCGTAGTTTAATTTTCAAAGATTCAAATTCCTTTTTTTTATCACTTAAATTCATTTTAGAATTAATTTTTCTTTGATTTTCTTTTCTACAGAATTTTTCTTTCGAGTTTATTTTTTTTCCAATTCTGGCTTAAGCTCGTCATATCAAATTTACGTGGTTGAATAATTTACAATAATTTTTCACAAATACTATTTTTAAATTTAAAATTCAATATTTCAATTTTTTACAAAACCTTGTTATTTTCCCAAGCTTTCATCTCACATATGCGTTCAAGTTCTCGTTTAAACCAAAAAAAAACCTGTTCCTAAACTTCAACGTGGTTCGTTGCATTTTATTGTAAGACGTAATAACTTCAACGTATTTTAAGTAGTGGCGTTTAATTTTTAACCATAATTTGTCATATAAGTATAAACATAATATTATTTAATTATTAGTAAGATATGATTTGAATAAAGATTCAAGAAAATTGATACATTTTTGTTGAATTAAAACAAGAACTAGCCCTAGACCTAGACTAGAATCATTCGGGTTTAGCCATACGTCTCTTTAAACGGCTAAACCCGAATGGTTCTAGTTCTAAGCCTAGTGTTAGTTCTACTTTTACTTCAATAAAAATGTACACAATCTAGCGTTGAATAACAACTAAAACTAGAGCGAACTCTAACACTAGAACTAAGACCAAATCGCAAACGATTTAAATTTAAACTCTAATTACTATTATTTTTTCATTAATAAATTGATTTATAAATTAATATAATCTTTTAAGGACCGATAGAGCTTCAAGATTATTGTCTTCTAAACTCCTCTAAAACTGAAACCTTATGCACAGAGATTACAACCATCAAAAATGGCAATCTATTCATCACCAACAGGTTACGAATCGGTTGACACCTTTAGTATCGAAAGATCAAGCCATAATGTGATGGTTCAAGAAATTATGGGAATGAAAACGATGCTTCATGAAAAACTGCAACGATTATATCACGAGGTAAATTTATCCAAATAAATTAAAATTTTATTTTAATTATGTTTCTTTTTTGGTTCTTTAATTTAGATTTTTTTATTTAATTAATAGACTCGCCTGATCTTGTTATGAAGATAATCTGAAAATGATATAGAAAATGAAGATGTGACTACGTTATGCGACATAAAACTGGATAAAGCGAAGACTCACCTGATCTGGTCATAAATGTATGACTTTCAACATTCACCTTATATCCAGTCAATAACCGTGGAATCTCAAAGTACTGGTAAGTCTTTTGTTCGTCTGTCCATACAGATTTGCCAAGCTGTACCTGTTCGTTGGTCTCTTTTGTTGATCAGATTCCTCCTCATTCATGATTCTCTCTGCAGATATTTTAGGAATAGAGGAACGTGGAGGCGATGTTTTCTCTCTCCAGAGAAAGCGACTTCGGTTTAACTAACAGAAATCTTACGTTATTTATTCAGATATAAGCCTAAAAATGTTATATTTTAATAAATTTACTTACCTTATAACAGAATTTTCTTCCGTTGTACTGCTCAGAGAATGTTTAGCTGAAAACGGAAGCTCCTCAGTTTGTGTTGAAGCGTCGTATTCACTTCATTTTTTAGTTCTTCTACTTGCTGTGCTTAGTTTGGTGCATTAGTTTCCGGATGCGTTCCTTCCTGGCTATAACAAAATTAGAAAAGTTTTTAATAAACAGATTTATTGAGGAATGAATTAGTAGGAACTCACGGAAATCTATTTGTTGATTTACATAATTAATGCAACCCAATTCAACCCAGCTTAATCGATTCAATTTAAACCACCCCAACCCAAATTTTGTTTCCGGCTATAATAAAATTAAAAATGTTATTAATAAAAAGATTTTTTGAGGAACTAATTAGTTGGGACTTACCAAAATTGCGGTAAAGTGATAAAAAATTTTATTTATGTCCTTAATCGATTCCGATTTTTTCAAAAGTCATCTTCAGAAGGTAGCGCCACTAAGTCGAACAACGCATAAATCATGTATAATATTAATTATATTAAAATAATAAATTACGTCAATGTAAAAGAACTCAGTTATAAACATTTCAAATTTAAAATATTACCACATTTAAGCGCAAAACATTCAAAGCACGTTAAACACAAAACAACACCATACCACATATCACTGATATCACATTATTATACAAATGAACATTCGAAATAAACAAGGATCTAAATGCAAGTTTCAAACAAACAATAAAATTCTTTTTTATATTTTTATTTTATAATCGAACCATATGTTGTGTATGCCAACCGTCAAATATTAATTTGTATTGTAAGGATTTTTAGGAAAGAATATATTGGTATACTTATGGGGGCTAATTGTTTATTAAGGATCTGAATATCCGGGTTCAAATGTTGGAATTTTGATATCTCGAACATTTCCAATAGTTCAAGTTGTGTTCCCTCATTTTTCTTGTGTAACAGTTTGGTGTTCTTATTCATGTCACACTCATGTCCTCTAAACATAAGATGTTTTCCGAATGTTGAATTTTGTTTTGTTAGATGTTCTTTAATTTTGGTACTTAAACGTCTTCCTATTTCTCCAATATAACAAGCGCCACATGTATCACATGATATTTACACTTCATTGTCGTCTAGTATGTTAATGGAGTCTTTATTGTTTTTAAGGGAATTTAGTAAATTATGATATATAATTGATTTAAATTGTTTGATTTCGTTACTATGTTTTATATCTTTGAGTGACGTCACCTTTTTCAAATTAATGGATCTCTGCTTTTTATTAATTATATTATTCAGTATGTCTGTTGGAAAATTATTTTTTGTATTTATTTGTTGAATTATACCTAATTCCTTATCAAGATTTGTTTTATTCAAATTTGAATTGAAGGCTCTATGGACGTGTATTGCAGCTAATCTGTTAATGTGGATTTACGATATATGTCAAATGTTATGCTATTTCCCTTTCTTATTAATGTTAACTCTAGAAAATTCAATTTTCCTTCCATCTCTAATTTATGTGAAAACGATTGATATATGTATGTACGTTGTTGATTTTTTCTATGTTGGGTTTATCTATGATGACGAATATGTCATCGACATATCGTAACCATGGATTTATCGGGTTATTAATAAAATTATCTTCTATTTCGTTCAAAAATATGTCGCATATTATACCACTCAATGGTGATGTCATTGGAAGACCGTCTTGAAAAGTGTATATGGAGTTATTAAACTTGCAAAAGTTTTGATTTGTACATTGTTTCAAAAGATTAAGTATATTTTCAACATCTATATTGTTGTTAAGTTGATTTGCCAATATATCTTTAATAATTATAAGGGAATCCTTAATAGGTACGTTAGTATATAGGTTACTAATGTCGAATGACATCATTATTGTGTTCTTTGATATACTTTTGTTTCATTTTTCTAAAAATTCTTGTCTCTTCTTGATACTATATTTGGATATAAATTCCAGATGGTTTTTAAAAATTCAAAGACCACTAGTTATTCGTTACTTGTGCAATATTGAGATAGAGAGTGGTGCTCCTTGCAGTTAGAAGTGAAGATTTCAAAAATCTCCCTTATCGGTGCTAGTTTATCCAGAACTCTGCGTTCATTCCTTGTTGTGATGTTATCAACCTGATGTATTCTAACAATAGATACCTTTGCAAGCTAATTGTAGTTTGAAACACCCCAATCCCAATCTTTTTTACGCCCCACAATTGTTGTTGGTTGATAATGAAATCGTATTACAAAGTAAATAAAACAGTAATTGTTGTAACAAACTATAATTTACACCCAAGTTTTAACTCGCTAAAAATATTTTAACCCACCAAAAATGTAACATATTGCGTTTCAAATTGCTGTGACAGCTATGAATAGAGACTTGTTCAATAATAAGTTTGAATAACAATTATTAGTTTTATTACTATTTAAGTGACAAATAAAGACTCCTTGGGAACGATGAAAAAAAATTATTTTTTTATTACAAGATCAGTGCAGCATGTTTCGAGATTCAAAATCCCTTCATCAGGAACGACTAGAAACAAAATTAAAGCAAGAAAATTGTTATACATAAATTTAATTTTGTTTAATTACCGTCAATTCTTTACGGAGCATAAAATTGACCATCTGACAAACAAGGTGAAATTTGGAAGCGATTGGAAGAAACAATAGGCATTACTAAAATTTAAAGGTCTTAAGGGCAAGTTAGTTTAGTTAAAAATATTCTAAAACAAAGTAACGACACGTGTTATATTAAAGAAATCGGGAAAAATTTCCACTTACTTTTCATCGTTAAAAAACTAGTTTTTATAGAAATTGAAATTAATTGAACTGCTTAAAATCTGAAAGGGGAAAATTTATTTAGTAAAATTGAAAAAAACTTTCACCAACGTTATTACTGATAAAAAAATTTTACCTAATACTAGCAATAGGCGTCTTTTAAATGAAAATACTTTTATTTTTAAAAAATTCGATATAGCCAAACCTATGTTGTTCATAAAATTGACTGATATGGATAACATGAGTTTCGTCCCACGTTACACTAATCTTAGTAATTTCACCTTTGATGAGAAAGATATGGATATACTAAATCTTGGACACAAATTTGCACTCCCTAATAAAATTAAACCTATCGAATTCGCAATAAAATTACAATTTCATTTTTTTCTGAAAACCATCAATTGATTGGTGATGTCTATAAAACTCCTAATTCTTTAAATGTAAACCATTCAGCTACTCTTAATCATATCAATAAATTTAAAGAAAAAGTTAAATCAACAATTTAATTATAACAATAGGAGACAAGGGTGCGGGCACGATCATTTTAAATAATATGACTTACATTGATAAAACTTTAGACTTCTTCATGGACAATAACAGCATCGAAATCAAAAATAATCCCACCAATACCTTTAGTAATAAACTCAGAAAATATTTAAGAGAAAATTCAACCTATTTGTCTAAATTCAACATTAATTCATATAACGCTCTAGAAATGAACCCACTCATTCCTTCCTTAAAAAGTCTAATTAAACTACATAAACCCGAAAAAAAGCATAAGACCAATTATTAGTAATCATAACACTCCAACCTATAAAATTTCAAAACTAATCCAAAACTTCGTTTATAAACATTTTCACAACAACTTCACACACACAATCAAAAATTCTACTGATCTAATAAATAAACTAAAGAACTTCAAAATTAAAAACCTTAGTAACCTAATTTCTTTCGACATAACAAATTTATACTCTAATCGATAAAACATTATCTATCACCAAAAACTACTTGATCACTTCACATGATATCAATAAATTAAACATATTAGAAATTAATAGTTTCATTGGTCTTTTGGAGGTTGTATGTAGTCAGAACTTTTTTACCTTTAACAATAAATTTTACAAAATGAAAGACGGTTTGTCTATGGGCTCACCTATTTCGGGTATTCTTTCAGATAATATGTTAATGAATTTAATAAAGAACTATTTTCAGATAAAAACCATTGTTTCAATAAGGATATTGCTTTTTATGCCAGATACGTGGATGATATTCTTGTTGTCTATGAAGAAAGTCATGCTAAACTAGGTGGTCTTATCAATCAGGTAAACAACATTTGCAATTTAGAATTAACCCTCGAAAAAGAAAATAATTATAAAATTAATTTCCTAGATTTGGAGATTTCTAGAAACATTGAAGAAAATATTATCAACTTCAATATTTTTTAGAAAACCCACTACCACAGTATAGACACGTGTTTTGATATTGTATAATACCAAAAAGTTCCTATTCTCGTGATCAACATAAATTTGCCAGTTTTCGCTTCTTTTTCAATAGAATTTATAACATTCCTTTAAATAATGATAACCTCAACCTTGAAATAAAAAAGATTATAAAATAGGACTCAATAATGGTTTTTCTATAAAAGATTTACAAAACATTTACTATAAAGTGCAGAACTCACAAATTACTAAATTAATCTATCCTCACATTAAGTTCAAAACCAAATATATAGCCTTACATTACCACCCATCTATTGTTAACCCCGTTAAACATAACTTGTTGAAATTTGGCCTTGCCCCTGCCTTTGTCTCTCAAAACAAAATTCACAAACATCTTTTTAATAATAAACATCAATTTAACAAAGAGGAGCTTTAAGGTATTAAGGCTTTAGTGGTATTTATGAAATCAAATGTCCAGATTGCGATAAAATTTATATTGGTCAGACACCTAAGTAAACCCTCTTCTGCAGTTTATAAACATATCAATGAACATAAACATGAAATAGAATTTAATAATGTTAAATTACTTTTAAATGTGGGGAAATCGAGAGAAATGGACCTTCTTGAAGAGTTGCATATTAATTTAAACAATCACAATAATAAACTTCGAAATGACACAACAGAACTCAATAATACCAACCAACTTTTAAAATTCATTTAAAATTTAACCCCTCCACTTCCATTTTACTTTTCCGGCGCAAGTTTCATCACGTCGCAGATGGACTCCTAAGAATAAAACTTTAATTTCTCGATAATTTTATAAAATTTCTTCTTGTAAGTTTATGCAACTCTTAATTAATTTTTCCAACTATACTAAATAAATTTTCTCCTTTCAGATTTTAAGCAGTTCAATTAATTTCAATTTCTATAAAAACCAGTTTTTTAACGATGAAAAGTAAGTGGCCATTTTTCTCGATTCCTTTAACATAACACGTGTCTTTACTTTGTTTTTAAATTGGCTTTTAAATTTTAGTAATGCCTATTGTTTCTTCCAATCGCTTGCAAATTTCACCTTGTTTGTCAGGTGGTCAATTTTATGTTTCGTAAAGAAATGACGGTAACTAAACAAAATTAAATTTATGTATAACAATTTTCTTGCTTTAATTTTATGTTTCTAGTCGTGCCTGATGAAGAGATTTTGAATCTCGAAACATGTTGCACTGATCACAAAACAGAGACAACAACAAACACAGACAACAAAATAAATTTTTTCATCGTTCCCAAGGACTCTTTATTTGTCACTTACAACCCACGATGAACATTGAATCAATTATCGCCAAACTTATTACTATTTATCTGCCTTTTACAAAACCACACCTCTTCTATCTTATCTTTTAGTTACTTACAGACAGATAGATAGATGGCCCTAGCGGTACATATTTTACACACTCCCTCGATTATAAGTTTCCTCAAACTTGAGATCGCTCAATCTATTATTTCTTAATTTAACAAATAAATCTCCGATTACCGGTTTTGTGAACATATCCGCAACATTATTTGAACTCATAACATATTCTATACTAACTGTTTTATAATGAATCAAGTCTTTAATAAAGTCATAGCGAATGTCTATATACTTTGACCTTTTTGAATTTCCGAATGTCTCCAAAGTCACTTAACACTCCTTTAATGTTTATCATTTCTTGTACTGTTGATACTGCCGCCAAATATTCCGGCTCCGCTTTTGACAACGCCACACTTCTTTGCTTTTTCTAAAACTACTGAACTACGTTTCTTCTCTAAAAAATAATACCCCCCCCCCACTAATACTTCGCCTGTCTTTCCTGTCAGCTGCCAAAACAAAGTCTGTAAATCCTAATAAAGTTTCTTTATCGCTTTTCCTGTGTGTGAGTCCCAAGTCTTCTGTTCCTTGTAGATATCTTGAAATCCGCTTAGCTGATTACTACCTCTGAGTTGTTGGTTTGTCCAAGACTCGACTTAGATATGATACTGCAAACATTGTATCTGGTGTTGTTGTTATAGCAATATACATTAAACTTCCTATTAATTGTTTATATGGTACTGTTATTGTTTCAATATCTGAATTTAAACCAAAATTCACTTCTATTGGTGTTTTTATAGAATTTGATTCTTCCATCCCGAAAGTCTTCAAATTTTTTTCTATGATTTTTTGTTATCTTCATTTTTCCATTGAAATATTCCATATTCATTCCTAAATATGTTTTTATTGGTCCCAACTCTTTCATTAATTGTTCGATTAGGTTCTCCATTTGATCTGTTTCTCCTCTTATTTTTAGATCATTCACATATACTATGAACCAAACTTTTTCATTGTAATATAAACAACAGTCATGTGCTGATCTCAATAAATTATTTCTCAAAGCGAATTCATTCAATGTTTTGTTCCAAACTCAACGAGATTCCTTTAATCCGCATAACGTTCTTTTCAATTTTAGATGGTTTGTTCCTGCTTTGCAACCTTCTGATTTTTTAAGATAAATTTTACTGTCCAAGTCGCCATTTAAAAAAACCTGAGGGAATATTCAATTTTAATATTCCAACCTTTTTGTACTGTGTGTCGACATTATTAAAATTGTTGTTTTTCTTCTTATTCTTATTGCGACTGGTGCGTACTTAATACATCGTTTTCTTGTAATTGAAAACCTTTAGGTCTTTACCAGTCTTGCCTTTCTCGAACCATCCTCTTTTATTTTAAACGCCCATTTAATTTCTATCGCTTTCTTTTCATCTGGTAGCATTGCTTCTTGCCACGTTTGTAATTTTTCTAAAAAGTTTATTTCCTTGATTATAGCCTTTTTCCATTCTTCGTCCTTGATTGCTGTGTCAAAACTATCAGGTTCTTTATTATTTACGTACATACAATAAGCTGTGTACAATTCATATTCGTTCAAATATTCTAGTTTCTTTATTTTTCTCCCTGATCTAGTTTGTGTACTTTTATCATTTTTCAATTCACATCTTTCATCATCTTCTATTATTCCATCTATCTTATTTTCTTCTTGACTCTCTATATTCTTCTCTGATTAATTCTCTTCTAGGTGGTCTTCATGTTTCATACTCTTTTCATCACATATTATATCTTTTGATATTACTATCTTATGTTCTTGTGGATACCATATTCTATAACGTCCCGTACAGTATACCACACTTTACTGCCAAATACTTTTAATTTCTTTAAGTCGTTATTACCATACCAAATTGTTGCTTGTGTAATTCCATTGTTATAAACTGTTAGTGATCTGTTCAATTCGTACATTGTAGCTCTCCCCATAGCTCCTTTGGCAAATTTGTTTCTACAAATTTTCTTCGAACACGGTCCAATATCGTTTGATTCATTCTTTCTACTTTTGTATTTTGTTGTGGAGTGTATGGGACAGTATATTGTCTGTCCATTCCCTTGTTCTCACAATATTGTTCAAATTTTTAATTTAGAAATTCTCCTCCATTTTCCATTCTAATTCGTTTTGTGAATTTTAGGACGTACATTTTACGTTTATTACATAATTTTATGACATTAATCGAGTTCTGTTCTGCCTCATTTTTATTTTTTAATAAACAGACCATTCCAAAATGTAAATAATCATCCAACATTATCTGAATATATTTATAACCTTATTTGGTTATTGGATTAATTGGTCCACAAATATCTGAATGTAAGAATTCTCTGATTTCCTTTGGTGTTTGGCACTGTCTTGTCAACGGTAACCTCGTTTCTTTTCCTTCTATACAGCAGAAAAATTCTTGAAGTTTTTGTTTGAACGCACTGTATAAATTTTGATATCGTATTTAAACTCCCTATGCTTTTAAGTAGCTATAAGTAAAGCAGCCATAAATGTAATAAAGCTTAGAACACAAAATCTGTTAAAAGAATAGTAGGCTGGCGCTGCGTTATGAATTTTGTTCAGCGACAATTGATATCAAATTTTTCGCTTAGCGTTAGTTAGTGTCGTTAGCGTATCAAACGTCTTAACTTTTTTAATTCTACGTAACAAAAATAAATTATGGCTGAATATAGTAATCGAGAATATGCAGAAATTGATTTTGTGTACGGACTTGTCAAAGGCAATTCCTATAAAGCTAAACGCATTTATACCACAGAGCCATCAACACATCTCTCAATACCGAAAATTTCAATTCGGAAATCTGTAATATTATAAAAATAGGCTTAAATAACGGTTATAACATTAAAGACATGCAAAACATCTTTTACAAAGTACATAACAATAAAGTTATCTCATTCATTTATCCTCACTATAAACTCCCACCTAAATATATTTCTATCTCAAACTACAACCCCACAATCAATCAACTACACCACATAACTAAAAAACATAACATAAACATAGCCACTAAAAACAATACTAAAATTTCCAATATGCTCATTAATAATAAACACAAATTTCACTTTCACTTACTTAACGGTGTTTACAAAATATCCTGTAGTGAATGTAATAATATTTATATAGGTCAAACAGGGAGAAATTTATTAACACGTTTTAAAGAACACAATAAAGATAAAAATTCCGCTATTTTCAAACATATTACAGAAACAAATCATAAAATAAGTCTTAATAATATGGAACTTATTCATCACCAACCCAAATCTTTGAAGCTGGACTTACTGGAGGAATATGAAATCTATAAACAATCTAAAAATAACACCGATAATCTATTAAACGAAATATGAGATAACAAATATACTCGCTTGTATCACAAATTTAACTGATTACTTCAAAAAATTTTTTGTTACCGGGTTGGAAAGTCGGCTGAGGTTACCTCTAGACCCTCAACAGTAACTCGTGACGGAGCTTTTGAGTGGTCGTCGGATTATTGAAACATCGATAAAAAAAATTAAAAATATAACTATTTAACACACTATACAATACAATATATACAAAGAAATTAAAATGGCGTAATCGGTTGTTCGTTGAGATCTTCTCTTTCTTCACTGATGGCTACGGCTTCTGTGGCTGCCTTTATACCCCCGGAGAACAAAGAAAGTGTCAAATTCGTTCTCCGGTTCGCCTGGGGTTCGAGACCGGTCGCAGCCAATTAGAGCGGGGCTTTCGAAGCAGCCCATCGTCGGTCGGATAACAGGTACTATGTTCTGGATTCGGTGGCATCAGTACTGTATATGTGGCACATTCTGTGTTACGGCCAATATTATATCGATTCATGTGTGGAGGACTCGGAGGACTTGGAGAGCATACCATCTGAGGGCTTTGTGAACTGAAGGTATGCGACGAAAGCGAGGAATGAACATTTCGTGGCGGTTCGCTAATTTGTTTTAGTAGCTGTAACATGCCAATTTTGAAATCCAATTTCTGAGTTCTGTTCATTGCTTCCATGTCACTTCGGAAACTTAACAAAAACTTTGTATCGTCGTCATCATGTATGGGTTGTTCTTTTCTCTGTTTCATTATAGCTTGTATTTGCGTTGGCACATCTTT